>CAIGQW010054307.1:7308064-7324629 GCA_903798125.1 Danio choprae
TACTAAATATTTAATTTAGATACTAAACTTAGGTACTAAAAGTCCTTAATCACTTTAAATGAATAAAAAGCAAAAGAAAGTTATCTCAGTCAGTAGATTCATTGTTACCAAATGATTCATTATTACTTTTTCCCCCTTGCTTGCAGTTGAAACGAATCATTTGCAGTTGTTCAGAATTGCTGAGAATCTCTGAATAAAATCCTGACTGGCTGTTATCGAGAATATGGAGAGTTGGAAATCCTTTACTTGTCATTACGTGTAATTCCATTGAAAGACATCATAGTGTTGGTGCTCCTGTGTAAACAAATGCTGATTCTAGTTTTAGTGCAGTCTGATTAATGGCAAAACACAGTCTATATATTTTCACTTGTCAGTGTGTCTGACAGAAGCATTGAAGTGACTACACAAGTGATTGACATTGATTCATATATTGTTAGCTTGCACATTGGAATTTAATATTCAAATATAATATTAATAACATACTATTAATAATACTCGCCACTGCAGAATGAACCGTCAATTACTATTAATAATACTATTATTTGATATTAGTTCTTTATATACAAAAAAATTTAAAAAGCTAAAAAGGTGGTTTAAAGCATCAAAACAATAAGTGTAATATATATTTTAAACTTTTTACAAACAGATTTAGACCTGTTTAATTTCATATTTCTGAGGAAAAATAATGACTCATTTTTAAATCATGATTTACAGAAGACATGATCTCAAATGTCATGTAGTAACAATAGTTTATACATCAAAACATCTCATCAGGCATATTTAGACATTTTAAAAACTGAAAAGACTGCCCAAATTGCTATTAAGTTGTCATTTTAAATCTTTATACTTTTCCATAACTCTTAAAAGCACTTGATTTTATCCATTTGTTAGCAAAACATTTTTAGTAATTAAAATATACTTACTTACTCCCAGGGCTATTTATATCGAAGTTGATATTTAGTCGCACCATATTGGTGTTAGCCGGGACTCGAACCAGCAAACTTCTTGCTGTGAGGCGACAGAGCTACCCACTGTGCCACCGTGTCACCAATTTAAAATATAACATTTAGTATTAATATTTAGTATCATCATAGGTAAGAATAAGCACGCTGCTTTCAGTAGTAGACACTTTAGCTTTATTTAAAAAATAAATTAAATTTCTATGTATATAAAATAGGGCCTCACGGTGGCGCAGTGAATAGCACATTCGCCTCACAGCAAGAAGGTCACTGGTTCGAGCCTCGGCTGGGTCAGTTGGCGTTTCTGTGTGGAGTTTGCATGTTCTCCCCGTGTTGGCGTGGGTTTCCTCCGGGTGCTCCGGTTTCCCCCACAAGTCCAAAGACATGCGGTACAGGTGAATTGGGTAAGCTAAATTGTCCGTAGTGTATGAGTGTGAATGGGTGTGTATGGATGTTTCCCAGAGATGGGTTGCAGCTGGAAGGGCATCCGCTGCGTAAAACATATGCTGGATAAGTTGGCGGTTCATTCCGCTGTGGCGACCCCAGATTAATAAAGGGACTAAGCCGAAATGAAAATGAATTAGTATTTAATAAAAATGCCGGTCGTCATTCACTTCCATATTAAGTGTTTTTCTATCCATGGCTGTCAATGGGTACCAGTTTCAACATTCTTCAAAATACCTTCTTTTGTGTTCAGAAACCCGGGAAAGGTTTGGAAAGACGTGAGGATGAGTAAATAGTGAGTAAGTTTATAGTTTTTGGGTGAACTATTCCTTTAATATGTACACAGTAGAGATAAGTCAATCGAATTTCTCATATACACTGAAAAAAATATTTTTTAACGCATTTTTTAAGGTAACTGTTTGCAAACAATTTATACTTAATGATACTTAATAAAAAAAAAATGTAATGTATTAATGTTCAACTTAATTTGTTTATTTAAATTCAGCCCATATAAATTGTATTGTATTAATTGTATTAATAATAATAAATGTTATCCGGAGGTAATAACTAATACATTTTTTTTTGTTTCAAATTAATTTTATCCTAAATTATAATTCTGACATTGTGACTGAAGGCTTTTGAGAAATTTCATTATAGATTTTACATCGACATCGAAAAGAATCCAGAGCACAAGCTGAACTCACAGGCCTGAACAAGACTGCTGTAATGCTATCTGTGCTGTAGAATGTGCCGTCTTCATGGTATCTGTACACAGTAGGCCTAAGGGTATGGTTTTCACATGCTGATTTTGTAAGGTTTTTACTATTGACAGAGCTCAGTGGTTTAGCATTAAAATCAATGTTAAAGGTAAAGGAATGCTGACTGATCCTGAATCATCTGGCTACAGTCGAGTGCTGTGAAAATCATGTTGCATCATAATTTCCTGTCTCACCCTTCCTGCCTCCCTTCACTAGTCTGGGACATGTTGCAAACTTCATAGATAACTTCGGTGAGGCACGTTATCTCCTATTGTCACCATCTCACCTGACGAGGGCGCCAGAAGATCTAGATAAACTTCACTGTCATGACTGTAGTTGTGGTGAAGCCCCTCATATATACCCTTTCACGAGATTTTACCTTTTTTTTTTACACTTTTTCGTTTTCGTTTTTAACACATCTCTTATGTTCAATATAACTTTTCTTTTTCTTGTGAGGGTAAAGTTGAATTTTCAAGTGTCACATGATCTTTTTAAAGTCAATCTTATATGCCGCTGTCTTATTATATCACCCTTTTCTGCTTATTATTTGGAGGAAATTATTTATATATGTTTGTATTTATCATTTTTGTTACAAATGTAAAATATTGAAAATGTTATATAAAATGTGGCGACGCGGAGGCGTAATGGGTAGCACAATCGCCTCACAGCAAGAAGGTCCCTGGTTCGAGCCTCGGCTGGGTCAGTTGGTATTTCTGTGTGGAGTTTGCATGTTCTCCCCGTGTTCGCGTGTGTTTCCCCCGGGTGCTCCGGTTTCCACCACAAGTCCAAAGACATGCGCTATAGCTGAATTGGGTAAGCTAAATTGTCCCTAGTGTATGTGTGTGAATGAGTGTGTATGGATGTTTCCCAGTGATGGGTTGCAGCTGGAAGGGCATCCGCTGCGTAAAACATATGCTGGATAATCTGGCGACCCCAGATTAATAAAGGGACTAAGCCGAAAAGAAAATGAATGAATGAATATATAAAATGTTAATGAAAATGACAAAAGTACAAAGCCACATTTTGCCAAATCTGCTGCTGAAGATGTGCCAGCCATAATTAATTTATTAATATATTTATTTTTACTGGACATGAAACTGTTTAGTTATATATATATAAACAAATATAGACAAATTATGAAACTTGTGAAGTTTATGTTAATATATATATAATCGATAATTAATAAACATTTAAAGCCATGATTATGTAATTGTTAAAAGGTTACAAATAAATATATATATATAACAATTGGTCAGAACAACATGTCATAAAAATTAGGGTTATTCCATCAAATATGTGTGTTTATGTTAATTGATAATTAATTATTTAATTATTTATTCATTCATTCATTCATTTTCTTTTCGGCTCAGTCCCTTTATCAATCTGGGGTCGCCACAGGAGAACGAACCGCCAACTTATCCCAATGTCTTACCCAATTCACCTGTACCGCATGTCTTTGGACTCCGGAAACCGGAGCACCCGGAGGAAACCCACGCCAACACGGGGAGAACATGCAAACTCCACACAGAAATGCCAACTGACCCAGCCAAGGCTTGAACCAGTGGCCTTCTTGCTGTGAGGCGATTGTGCTACCCACTGCGCCACCGCGTCGCTTATTATTTATATTATTATTATTTTATATGACATGACACAAATTTGGGCGGTGCAGTGGAGGAGTGGGTAGTGCTGTCGCCTCACAGCAAAAAGGTCGCTGGTTCGAGCCTCAGCTGGGTCAGTTAGCATTTCTGTGTGGAGTTTGCATGTTCTCCCCGTGTTCACGTGGGATTCCTCCAGGTGCTCCGGTTTCCCCCACAGTCCAAAGACATATAGGTGCTATAGGTGAATTGGGTAAGCTAAATTGTCTGTAGTCCATGTGTGAGAGTGAGAATGTATGGGTGTTTCCCAGTGATGGGTTGCAGGTGAAAGGGTATACGCTGCGTGAAACATATGTTGGATAAGTTGGCGGTTCATTTCGCTGTGGTAACCCCTGATTAATAAAGGGACTAAGCCGAAAAGAAAATGAATGAATGAATGACCTGAATTTTAGGACATGAAGCTAAATAAATACATCGATAAATAAATAAGATGATGTCTATCATTACAGAAAGATTTAATGATTATGTTATACCAATCATCACATTGTTAAAAACAACAGTGTAGTTTCATTTGCTTAACTTTTTAATTTGAATTTGATGCAAGTTACATGTGACGGAGAGAGCAGAGGTGCATCCGTTCATATTGGCTGTTCGGAAACTACAGCTTATATCTTGAATGATCCATTGACATTACAGGTTATAGGTGACAAGGCGCATGGTTTTACACTCTGACCTCCAAGACACACTCACATAAACACTTGCTGACTTAAACCAACATGATAAGACCCTCTGACCCTCCCACAGCAGCTGAAGAAGGATTTAATCAAGCTTTTTAAAGACCCCAAGAACTATGACAGCATTCTTCCTTTTTCAGTTTCACAGAAAGCTTTTCACTGACCTTTCACGTTTTCACCATTACTGTTCTCAACACTGTCAGTCTGCTCTGCTCAGAGCTCTATTTAAAGGATCCACCCTCAGATTCAAACCGGATCACTGTGTCTGGTCGGCCTGTCTGTCAAGCTCACACTGCATGACAATGAATGACTAATTAGACTCTAAATTAGCTCTAGATCCAGTTGGGTTTACTGCTAAACTCTTTTCTTTTTGTTACTGTTATGCGTGTTATGTTACTGGTGAAGTTTTGACTCAAGGTTGGGGTGAAAATAGATTTCGAAGAAACAGCTGTGATGAAGGCAACCCACACTCACCCTCTGTTCAGAGCTACTGTTCTCATGTTGCTTGTTTGAATAGAGGTTGCCAGATTTAAAATAATAAATCCTGCTCACATTACAACTTTATAGAGTGTCTCAAAAGGTACTAAAATGGAAAACCTTTTAATAGGGATAGTTCACCCCAAAATTTAAATTCTGTCATCATTTATATTTGAGTTTTTTTTCTTCTGTTGAACACGAAAGAAGATATTTTGAAGAATATTTTCACTTCCATAGCAATTTATTTCCTACTATGGAAATCGATGGGTGCCAGCAAACAGAATTCTTCAATATATCTTTATTTGTGTTCAAAAGAACAAAGAAACTCATAACTCATTTAAAACAGTATGAATGAGAATGAGCAATGAGGTGATTTTCAGTTTTGGGTGAACTATCCCTTTAAGGTCAAAGAGATGGTTTCGTGGTCTGCCAATCCAACTGGTTTAGATGGTCAGCAAATTGATTTTCTAACTGAAAGCTGTCTAGAACCCATCTAAAACCAGCCTGGCCAGTTTAAGTCATTTATGTTTTATGTATTATGTTCTAATTTAGTTCTAGACGATGTATAACGCACACACACCCTTCAAAGCCTGTGGTATTCAGTCTGTGAGGAACATCTCACGAAGGCCAAACTTTATGACAACAGGTGTGCCTGCTATATCCGGAGCCCAGAACAAAAGGACAATGACAGGCAATAGATAGAAATACTTTGTGTAACGGGGCGACTGTGATGCACAGTCTTAGTTTAGCATGTCAAAGAGAGAGTCTGGTTACACAATGGCTTTTAACAATGAATTGATTTGAAATGAATCCGTGAGGAAAAAAACGAAAAAAGGCTATTGTTTTTCGAAAAAACACCAAAACATGACTATCCAAGAAATTCAAGACTACTATAGAGCTTTAAAGTTCTAGCAAGTGTCTGTTCATGTCTGGAATGTTCTTTCTTGCGATCACTGCGTTCCTGATTTACAGCCCTGCTTCTACATCAGCAGTCTCAAGGTAGCAATTTTCTCACAGAGGCCCGCAGGCATGTGCACGCGCACAAAATCACCCACGCTTTTTGCCACCTCTTGTGAGTTACAGCGTTTTAAACTATATTAATCACTGTACATTAATGTACAGTGCAATCCAAAAATGTTTGAGCAGTGAAATTGAATTCTTAACGGAAATTACTCACCTCTTTTTATTGGGTGAATCAACAACATGCAGTGTACAGTCCAAACTATTTGTATGAGTCGGATATTTTTTGAGCAGTGTTATCTGATTGTGAAAGAATTACTCTCACAATCAAAGTTTGCACGTGTCCTGAAAAGTGAGGCCAGATAACACAATCTCATAGCAATTTGTGACTTTTTGATTTGGTGACTAATTCATATTAATTTGTACAAATTCATTCCTACATTTTAGTATGAACTGCTCACCCAGTTGACAGTTGGGTTTAGGGGAAGAGTTTGGGGGTATGTCCTTTCAAAAATCGCACATTTTCTTACGAATGTGAATTAGCCTCTTTTTCACCGTTTTGATCGCCCCCTCATGGCTGGCTGCAGTATAGGTCATCAGCTGCTCAATGTAAACAAATGAAGCTAACCTAAAAACATTTCAAATGATGCTTCAAATGTAGTTTTCCAAATGTGGTTAACTCTATTTAAAGTAGTTCCTATGAAAATTCTTATGACTATTCCCAGTTGCTTTCTTATTGGTCTTCTGGACATCGTTCCTTGACTCGTCAAGCCCCTCTCTTATAACCATTATGCAACTATGGATGCTGGCAAAACTATGGATGCTGGCAAAATATGTGCCTGAACAGTAAGCGTGAATGCTAACATGCTAAAATGCTAACATGGCCAAAGAGTGTTTTATAAGGAAAAGCTCCTCATCCATATTAGCATTTTAACATTCACACTCACTGGTCAGGCGCATATTTTGCCTGTATTTCTGTACTTGCCATCTACCAGTTGTGTAATGGTTATGAGAAGTTGCATATTTTGCTTTAAAATGAAAACACAATAGTATAAACGCAGCTTTAGCCTCTGCCTCAGACTCCAGATTCAAAAGGTCCAGATTCTGTTAGCCTGATACATTTTAGCCTTGCGTTTATACAGTTTTTTCAGTGAAACATCAACATAAAAGGCAACCATTTTGTTGAGTTCTGAACGAATGACTTGCATAAGTTTGAGATTCAAAATATTGCAAAATAACAAAAAACGTACAACTTTAGTGGCTCCACAACATTGTGACTGAATCTGCTGTAGAAAGCAAACAACACAACAAGCATGTTCCAATTCTGGTATTGATTCAGTCCTTTTTATGAAACTGACAACATGCAGTGTAGTAGGATTCTGAATGAATGACTCTATTTTAGTGAATCAAACATACACAGCTGAACTAACATTGAGTTAAATTGTTACTGACTGTCCGATTGTTCAACATATAGCACAACCAGTGTAGCCACTTAGCTATGGTTCCAGAACGAATGATTTTAAAGTGTTGACTTTTTATTAAATCAAACACAAATAACTGTGATCACTGAATTGCATTCGTATGACACTGTGTTATTAAAAGACACATATTATGTGTTTGGTCAGAAGCATTCTAAAAAAAATGTAATTAATAAAATATATATGATTGAAAATATATGTTTATATGTGCAATAACATATGTTTGTTACACTCAAGACAATTAGATTTTAATTGTTTTATGTTCAATCTACTTAAATTTGAAATCAATTTGTGTTTGAATTGTGTGGAAGAGCATTTTTTACATAGTAGTTATATATAGGCATCTATTTAGGCTAATAATTGGACTACATTTATGCTGCTAAAGATTCAAATGCATTGAGGGCTTTTAGATGACAACATGAGCATATTTAAAGGTTAGTTAGTTTGGCTTGCTGTCATCGCAGTCAAAAAAAAAAGGGGGGGGGGTTAGCGGCAGTGTCAGCTGTAAAGGAGTGAATGGAGAGAATGTGCGGAATGAAGAGGCGGAGCCAACAAGAATGTGTGTGTGTGTGTGTGTGTGTGTGTGTGTGTGTGTGTGTGTGTGTGTTTGATTTGGTCCTTTCAGATAGTCAATCACTCACATCCGCAGCCTTCTTCTCAGATATCTCCAGTTTCTCCTGGGCGTCCTTCAGGGCCTCTGAGTATTTATCCAACTCATCTTCAGTTCCCTTTAGTTTCTTCTGCATCTGAATCAGCTCGTCCTCATGCTGGGAGAAGAAAGAAAGGATATATGACAGTGGTTGTGATTAAAGGAGAGGGGGAGTGAAGTATTACGGGTATAAAATCACCCACCACAACACATCTTCACAAATGCACTCACACACCCATCACCTCTAGCTTAAATTGACACAAAGTGACACTTTCAATTGTATTTTTGCCCACCTTTTTTCCTTGTGATGAGTTAAGATGAGAAATGTCCAAATGTGAAAACCCTCGCAGGCACCTAAAACCTTTCACACATCCCCAGAATTACCCACAAGCCCCTTCTCCATCTCTTGCTAAGACTCTGTTTATCTGCCCTGCATTCTTCAAGTGGCAGATCACAGCCTTGCAACTGCTACCTAATGTTTGGATAAGTATCTAAGATTTCACACTGCTTGGCAGTTGGTGCTGTTCTTCCAGTAGGGGTCTTTAGGCAGTTGTGGCTAGGTGCATTATTTTCTGAACTGATTTATTTAGTGTAAAATGTCCCTGTTTGTGGATTTTGCTCAACTTTGCCTTATATTAAAATCTGTTTTGGTCCAGAATTAAACTTTAAGAAGTGGGCCTGCGTCTTTCAAAACTATTTGTTGTGATAGGCATATCCACCCCCGAAAATTAATCTTATAGATTAAACAATATGGGGTTTTAATAAAATTATCTTATTCCAATTATAAAAGGAGAAGTTCAGGCAAAAAAGAAAATTTGCTCACTATTTACTCTCCCTCAAGTGGTTTCAAATCTTTGTGAGTTTTTTTTTTTTCCTATTGAACACAAAAGATGTTTTGAAGAATGTTATAAACCGGTAACCATTGTCCTCCATAGTAGGACAAATGAATACTATATTAAATACTGATACTCAATGGTTACAGGTTTCCAACATTTTTCATGATAGTGATTATTTTGTGATAGTGAGAGGTGAGTAAATGATTTTCAGTAAAAAAAAATCAGTTTTGGGTGAACTATCCCTTTAAAAATTTGCAGTCCCCAATCAAAAAACATTCTTTAAACACTTGTATTGCAATAAAAATACTCAATTTACATCAGTTTGACTATTGGCCTTACCTGTTGAGTTTTTTTAATTTGATAGATTTTATCTTAGAAGTCATCCTATTTACAATATAGATTTTCTTTCTTATTTGTTCCTTTTTCATTTTCACATTATTTTCCCATTTTTCACATAATCACATTCTGTACAAAAGAAAAAATGTGACAAAAAAAAGAACACACTTTACAATTATAATTTTGCACATTGGAAAGTGGAAATAAATGGACAGTTCCCCCCCCCCAAACAATGAAAACTGTCATCATTTACTTGTTTCAAACCTTTACCAGTTTATTTCTTTTGTTGAACACAAAAGAAGATATTTAGAAAAATGTTGGAATTGGAAACCTGTAACCATTGACTAGTATTTGTTTTTTTATGGAAGTTGTTGTTTACAAGTTTTCAGCTTTCTTGTAAATATCTTCTTTCGCATTCAACAGAAGAAAGAAACTCATAAAGGTTTGAAACCACTCGAGGGTGAGTGCATTTTTATTTTTGGGTGAACTATCCCTTTAATATGGGAAGTACTTGGTAATTAAACTATTTTAAACACACCAAAGTATAAGTTATATATGACCAAAGCATATAGCAATTTATTCAAGATACATTTTTGTTGTATCAGCCATTGACCTTTCCGCCTCACCTGTTTGCTTCTCTCCTCTGCTGCTTTCCTGTCAGTCTCTGCCTGCTCAGCCTGATCCAGAGCATTCTCCTTATCCAGCTTCAGCATCATCATCTTCTTCTTGACGGCCTCCATCTTGGCGTTGGTGAGTAGGGCTCACGGTCCGAGAAGCAGAAAGTGTCAGTGCAGTAGGTGAGGACTCTAGGAACAGGAGCTGGTCAAGAGGGGAATGTGCAGGGAGAGGGAACAAAGTGGAGAGAGACCAGACCCAGTAAGGGATAGTGAGAGGTCATTTATATCTGGGGGCATCACGCCCCGCCTGTTATCGAATAGACCACACCCACTTTCCCATTATAACTCACCTAATACAGTCACAAGTCCTGTTTGGTGCGGGGACGTTGTGGCAAAGCTGTATTCATGTATTGAAATTTGGCAGAACCTATTTTTGGGAGGTGAAGTTGTAATGTTTTTATTGTAAAGAGAAAGAAAGTAAAATCAAGAATGCAAATACTTTTAACTAATATGTATATACTTATAAAATCAAATATGCGTAATGTGTTTATTGCATTCAGTTATGGATTACGTGAAGCACGTAAATGATTCGATCAATTTCCAGCTCAAACGGTGAAATATGACAAAAAAAGTCGAATAGTTTCTATCACAATCACATTAGTAAGCTAGTTTTACATTTTTTTACAAAGCTGTCAGTTTTAAAAAGAATTAGTTATTTACATCTTACCTCACACTCTTTGACCGTCGAAAGAAAGCATTTGGTCTCTGTGAATAGTGTAGCCCCGCCCACTTTGAGTTGACTGGCATCTCAATTACTTTTATATTTGATGACCGCTAATAACAGCGTAAACATTAACGTTTAATCTTTTGTCGTTACTTATCTCGTAATAATCCCACAATATAGTCAATGTTTATTTAGTTAAAAATCCCTTATGTCACAATTTTGACTGTTTTATGCTTAATATTTTCTTCCTATACGGCGGAAATGGCTTCCACAAACTACAAACACAACTGCATCAATATCTTTGAGGTATGACGTATTTAGTTTGCCCACCTCAGAGTTTAATTTAGTTTCAGGACTTTTATCCTGATTACAATTCAGTTTAACTGTAGTAACAGTATTTAATATAAAGTTCACTTCAAACTGCTCTAAAGTTTATATTCATTCACATCTCTTGATTTTTTCCTTCTTTTCTATTACTAGACTATGACATGACAAAGGCTGAAAGAATGGACACCTATGGACAGAGCGGAGGTTTGGCTATAATAAGACAAAGCCACTGTATTTGTGACAGGCACAGGTGTGTGTGTGTGTGTGTGTGTGTGTGTGTGGTTGTGTGTGTGTTACATTTCTAGCATCCCCAGCTGCACTGCTCCCTTTATGGCTCGTCAGTCGCCACAATGATCACTTTACAGCCTTTTTTCCTAATGTGAGACACACAGTTCTATCATTATCTTGCCTGGCCGCGTTTAACAAGTCACTTTATGTGACCGTATTGCCACCAGGGCTTCTGTATATGCAGCATTCACAAACACACTGCCATCTAGATGATTTATCTCTCAGTATCTATTTTTATTCACAGAACAAACGGCTTATTATACTAGTAAAATAATGAAGAGTTTTCAGTCAGAAAATGTATTCACATAGAGGCCCAAAATCACTTTCCAGAATCTTCTCATTTAATGATTTTCCAACCACATCAAATGACAATTAAAAAAAACCTCATCTATAATGTGAGCACATAATGGCAATCTACATTTATCATATAAGTACTGTAGTATATTATAAGTATTATATTATACTATTATAGTAATATTATAAATAATTTCTGAACTTCTGTATTTCTCTCTTATCTTTTTGAGGAATCAGGTGTTGAATTCCTAATTTGTAAGTTGCTCTGACTAAAAACATCTGCAAATTGAATGAATGTTGTTCTTAGTACCCATTTTATTCTATTAAATTTTTTTCTATTCTATATTATTTTTATTTATTTTGTTCTTATTTTATTATGTATGTGTTTTACTGTCGTCTCACTCTTTACTGTCTTTTTACTATAGTCACAAAAGGATCCTCTTGTATTGTGATTATGCCATTTTAGAATTATGAATGTCCTTGAGTGGCCCAGCTAGAGCCCAGAACTAAATCCTATTGAACATCGCTGGAGAGATCTGAAAATGGCTGTACACCGTCGCTTCCCATTCAACCTGATAGAGCTTGAGAGGTACTGCAAAGAGGAATGGGCAATCCCAAAAACAGGTGTGCCAAGTTTGTGGCATCATATTCAAAAAGACTTGAGGCTATAATTGCTGCCAAAGGTGCATCAACAAAGTATTGAGCAAAGGCTGTGAATACTTATGTACATGTGATTTTTCAGTTTTTTTTTATTTTTAATAATTTTGCAACAATTAAAAAAAAATATTTTTTTTCATATTGTCATTATGGGCTATTGTGTGTAGAATTTTGAGGAAATAAATTAATGTAATCCATTTTAAAATAAAGCTATAACAAAACATTTTAACATAAAAATTGTAACACAAAAAAAGTGAAGCGCTATAAATACTTTCCGGATGCACTGTACATTAGTTTAGTCAGTACTGAAGCCAAATCTGGAGCTAATCTAACAAAATAACTTATGATAATAGTTAAAAATTAGTAGCCCAAATGTATATGTTAGGGGAAAATATTAAATAAAACTTTCAAAAATAGCAAAAATCAAGAGAAACTAAAAATATCCACAGTTTTGTTGAAATCTTGTAGTTTGTATATATATTTTTGCAACAATTTTCATGAATTTAATTGTATTATCTTTCCATTTCTAAAGATGTTCTGTGACTAAAATATTATTTTAATAAATATATCTGTTTAATAAACCTGTCAAATGCACCAATATATATTACCCATATTCACTGAGAAATGGAAACAAATATTCATTTTCAAAATGGGGTGTACTCATATATGCTGAGCACTATATATATCAAACTGGCCACTGTCAAAACATAATACACTCCAATGATAAACAAAATAAAATGATCATAAATCATAACATATCATTTGAAATTAATGAGGGGGAAAAAAAATAGAATAAACTGGAAATAATCTGAAATTACATTTATTTACGTTTAGCTTGCGTTTAAAAATTAACCTTTATATCAAAAATGTAAATTTATACTTCTAAACATTTTGTATATAAAGTTTATATTTTCAATTAACACTGATTTTTGCATTACTCATCAACATGTGCTTTAGAATCACCTTAAGATTAGTTTATTATGTATAGAGCATATAAATTAAAACAATAGTAATACAATACCAAATCGTCTTATTTATCTTTAAACTTTTATAATCTTTCATTTAATCACAAACCTTCCGATCAATATAAAATGCAGTCGTGTATCAGTATGAAAAAAACATGAAATATGGAATACATAATGTCAGTATGAAAGCAAATTGGACTAATAATGGTTAGCAGATATTGGAGTGTGTCTGAAACTGTGAGCTCCACTGAGAGTGCCTGCTGGGGTAAAGAGACAATGCTGGTGTCGGGTTCTGGTGACAGACTATTTTGAGTCTGGGGCCGCGGTAAGGTTAAAAATCATTGTTTAAGATGACATAGATCAGCTTGTCATACAATACACATCAGAAAAGAAGAAACTATATTTTGTATTATGCACATACATCAATGCTTAGGATACATCTAGAACTTGAAATGTATTGCATAATTATTCATGTAAAAAAGAAAATAGATATTGCAGTGCAATTCAGAGATAGACAATTTATCATTTTTTACTTTTGTCTGATATCTTCTAACACACTCTTTTGGTTTTGGACATGAGTGATATGAGGCAGCATGTCTCTCTCTCTCTTTCTCTCTCTCTCTCTGTGTGTTTGTGTGTGTGTGTGTGTGTGTGTGTGCGTGTGTGTGTATGTGTGTGTTTGAATGCCAGCTGTGCCGCTTGTGCCATCAGGATATTAATACTCGTCTCTTGGCTGACATTGTTTTATGGATTATCTGCTAGACAGGGACCAAGATCTGGATGCAGATGGATCTTGATATGTAAACGCACTTATGCATTGAACTTTTGTTATTATTATTATTATTACTGATATTATTAGTTTGAAAGGGTTTGTACTGATTCATTTCTTCTTTTTTCAGCCTTAGTGTTATATGGGCATTATCAGAGACTCCGAACTATAATGTGGAAATAAATTTTTTTGATCATAAAAAACATTGGAACAGAAAGTAAATCTTTGATTCACTAACTAACTCGCACATTAAACGGTTTCTGCCATGTTAGGTAAAATAATAATAGCATCAAATCAAATTAATAAAACATAATATAAATACAATATAAAAAAATAAATATGAAGGTCCTAGACTGAATTTTGATTTTAAAAACTTGCAACTCCCACATGGTCGCCCACTGAAGCTAAGCAGGGCTGTGCCCGGTCAGTACCTGGATGGGAGACCACATGGGAAAGCTAGGTTGCTGCCGGAAGTGGTGTTAGTGAGGCCAGCAGGGGGCGCTCAACCTGCGGTCTGTGTGGGTCCGAATGCCCCAGTATAGTGAAGGGGACTCTATACTGATCAGTGAGCGCTGTCTTTCGGATGAGACGTTAAACTGAGGTCCTGACTCTCTGTGGTCATTAAACCGGATGTCCTTCAGAAAAAAAGTGGGGGTTTAACCCCGGCATCCTGGCCAAATTTGCCCACTGGCCTCTGTCCATCATGGCCTCCTAACCATCTCTATACCATAATTGGCTTCATCACTCTGTCTCCTCTCCACCAATTAGCTGGTGTGTGGTGTGCGGTCGGGTGCAATATGGCTGCCGTCGTGTCATCCAGGTGGATACTGCACACTGGTGGTGGATGAGGAGATTCCCCCAATGTGTAAAGTGCTTTGAGTCTCTAGAAAAGCGAACTATTATGCCTATTTTTACAAGTTTAAACAAAACAAGGTTTCTGAGGATTGACACCAAGTTCTCTTTAAAACAATAATAAAATAGGAAGCACAACTACCACTATACCTCTATAACTCCATAACCATATAATTAAAACAGTTGAAAATTGCTATGTTGGGCTGCACGATATTGGAAACAACGAACATTGCAATATTTCGATTTTCTGCAATTTAAGTTGCAATATTTCACAAGATACTAAATTAATGAACTTAATAATTAGGGGAGTGCATCTGCATAAAATATAATGAACAAATCACAAGCAGAGATCAATAAAGTAGAGCAAATATACAAATGAAGGAGTCTATAGTATACAGGTACAGAAATAAAAGAATCAAATGTACAAAAAAGCTGTATAGTCTTCATTGTGTAAATAAGTAAATACAATTAATCTCGTTAAAGCTACAAACATAATAATTCCTTCTGCCCTAATGCTGTAAATTTGGTCACTTGTTTTTTTGTACACAGGCCTTAAAACACAACCAATTGAAAAATTGAAATTACTGAAATGAAATGTTGTACCTTGTCAACTACAATCCTGACTCCACATTGCATGTCCTGCGATGTGACTATTGTGGACTCACACATTGCGATGTCGATGCTGAAACGATATAATGGGCAGCCCTTTTGGTGTAAACATCCTAACATATGATTTGTATAATAATATGAAAATCTGTTTGTGTGACATCTGCAGAACACTTGATCCTGATTTTGGTCTACTTCTGTACAAATTGTGAACTCTTAAAAATAAAATCATATAAATAAAGACACTCACATAAGGGCTGGGCCGTTAAAGGATATTATATCGTATCGCGATAACATTTATGTCAATAACAATAATAACCTCTGGACGTTTTTACTCTATTTTGATGTAAGAGTCAATCACACAGCAGAAATGTGCAACAACTGGAAAAGTGTGTTGATATTAAAGATGTACCGAATTTTTGGCCACCGAAAATTTATTGGCCAAAAATATGTTATGCCAGTTAATGGACCCTCTCATTTTTGTGGCTTCAGTCATTGTTGGGGTATTCTTTTAAATTTCAATTCAATTCAAGTTTATTTATATACCGCTTATTACAATGTAGATTGTGTCAAAGCAGCTTAACATAGTTCTAGTACCAGATTTCAGAGTTGAAGTTCAGTTTAGTTCAGTTCAGTTCAGTGTGGTTAACCTTTCACTGCTGAAAGGCTACATTTGGAAGTAATATTTATAATAATTATTGAGTAGCATTTTTGCCATATCGCCCAGCCCTACTCACATAGCAACTTATTTATATTTTACAATTTGTTTGTGTAGAATTTGAATAGTTTTAAAACAGTTAAGTTAGGTTTAGTGGTGGGAGGTTTTTTTTTAAATATATGTATTGTTACATTGTGATATATGAAATACATGGCGATTTCCTAAAACTTAAAATACTAATTTCAAAGTCCAAAGTTGTCCAAACAGGAGTACAAGAACAGTTTTCCAGGGCTGCCACTTTAAGCAAAATATCAAATTTGATTGACTAAAATGTTCTGACTTTTACTGGCTCAAATAAACTTATATGGGCTCTAATGTATGGCGAAAAAGGGAACTTTTGTGCTTATATATGAATATAATATTAAACTAATATATTCAAATAATAACATAATATTAAAATGGTTTTAGCTTGAATAACTACTATGGGAACATTCATTCATTCATTTTCATTTCGGCTTAGTCCCTTTATTAATCTGGGGTCGCCACAGCGGAATGAACCGCCAACTTATCCAGCATATGTTT
>CAIGQW010054307.1:7324639-7339144 GCA_903798125.1 Danio choprae
ACACTCATACACTACGGACAATTTAGCTTACCCAATTCACCTATACCACATGTATACTTGTGGGGGGAAACCGGAGCACCCGGAGGAAACCCACGCCAACACAGGGAGAACATGCAAACTCCACACAGAAACGCCAAATGACCCAGCCGAGGCTCGAACCAGCGACCTTCTTGCTGTGAGGCGAACGTGCTACCCACTGCGCCACTGTGAGGCCCACTATGGGAACAATAATGGATAATTTACTGATTTTGAAAAAAAATCTGAGGCAGTTACTGGCTGTGAAATGTTCTCTCTATCTCATATTTAATAGCTTGATGGTAGTTTAGCTTTTCTGTCCTCTACTTTTTAACACCCAGTCATTGAATAGTTCATTTAAAAGCCAAAGCTCTTATGAATTCATATTATCCTGACATATTAGCCTTTGATAACACAGTCTGGTAACTGCATTTGACATCATTGACTGCCAGTTGATGAGGAAAAAAAATAGGCTAAACATAGCAATCGTCGTGAAACAGTACAATATAAAAACATGATTTAAAAAAGAAACCCTACATTTAAACCCTGTTCTTCTAGAACCGCATAGCCACAATGATAATCTCTTTCAATTTTGAACGATGGAGATTAGATTGACAAGATTTATGAAGTGTGCTTATAAAAAAAATTAATAAAGGCATTTTTACCATTACAGGCTGGCTGTATTCACACACTGTATGCCACACAACGGTGTTTAAACCCCTTATAAAGGGATTTTTGCCCTTTAAAGATGAGCACTGTCTATATTGTAAAAACAAAATGCTGCATGTATATGATCCAATATCCAATTAAGAATATAAAGCAGTGAAATGTCCAATTTAGTTTTTTTAGATACTTTTAAGGGTCATTTAAGCCAAATTTACAGCATGATTAGTCTTTCAGAAATCATTCTATATGCTGATTGTTATTGATATTGTTATTATGAATGCTTAAAACAGTGCCGTATTGGGTAATGTAACATAATATTTTAATTGAAATACAGATTGACAGCCAGAACTTTAGCTTTTTGATAAACATGCTGAAGAAATATTGAACAGATACATTTTCACTTTAACTACTGCATGGGTGAATTTAAAAGTTGTAAAATCCCTTCAGATTTTGAACAATGGAGATTCGATTATTTCCGGAAACTCCACTGTAGGTTTTCCCACGAGATCAAAAGCATAAATACAAATGAATTTCAAGTACAAAATAAAAATGAAAGAAACCAATGCGGATGATGTTGTTTATCAGCAGATTTAATTCTTCAACAGTATTCTATATCCACGGCAATATATCCGAAGCACTGCATGAACATTTTACCAGTGTTTCTGTCCTTCCATAGAAACATTTCTCGTGACTTCGGTAAATCCTGTGTTACCTTGTAGTTACTTCGAAACGCTTAGAATCTCATCCTACAGATAACTCCTATAAGACGTCGCTTCCTGAAATGTTGAACTGACTAAAATGAAAGCATAATATATATCTCAGCGATATTCAGCCAAGCAGAGTTTGGCACAAAGTCAAGTATCTGCAAGAAAAACATTCTTAAAGAAAGTCGAAAACAAGCAAAAGTGTAGTAAGACACGTCCAATGTCGTTTGGCGTTACTGGCAGATTTTGGTCATGTGATTTATTTTAGTCAATAAATCTTATATTTACAAAATAATAATAATAATAATAATAATAATAATTCCACGATAGCACACACTGTGGGCTGAGGAACCGTTCAGAATATTATTAAAATACTCAATATCCTAATAACCTTCTTGGGTTTATTAAGTTATTTGCTCTGGATGTCAATATATTTCTATATATTGCTATGAAGTGCAATATAAATCCTTCAATCCTTCAAAAATAGTCATATAGTAGATAAAGAGCCAGTAGTTTTGGTCCCATATGTTGGTATATTCTGTAATTATGGCTTCTTTCATGCCTGAAAAGGATGTTGAAATAAAGAAAAATAAATAAATTAAAAAGATGTTGTTAAAAATGACTTCTCACAAACATTTCACTTAAAAAAAAACACAACAACAACAACAACTAAAAAAAGCTCTATTCTGGTCTTGCGTGCTCCAGCATGTGTCAAATCGGTACACTAAACGCTAATGAGTATCTAACATACAGTACAAATAGAATGGGAATCATTTCTGCCGGTACCTTTGAGCTGAGTCGCGTATTTTTGGTTGATTTAGGTCATTTTAAGACAACCGTTTCATGCCGCTATCAAGTGCAAGTCCCATTATTTGCATGATCTCCGTCTCCATGCTTTGGCACATCCGTATTAATCCATATTGGAGGACGACTGGATTCCAAGGAGTCGAAGGTCTTAAATGGCCACACAGAAGCTCTAAGCAAAATACAAGTAAATACTGTATAATGAAATGAATATTCATAAACTAATTAGACTCTTCCCTGTTTGGGAGGAAGACCTGCTCGTGAGTCTATAGTCTGTTCCAGGCCAGTCTTGAGTTGTTTAAAAAAAAAATAAAATAAAATGAAATGAAAATATTAGCAGTGTGAGGCGTCACGGTCCCGGGGGTCTGTAGCCGTTTCACTCTCTTCAGGAATGTCCTGCAGATCTGTCAAGCAAAAGTACGAATGTAAAAATGGTGCTTGGAATTTAATTTTACCATTAATTCTTGACCAGGTCATTTATATTTACATTGTAAAAAATATTGGTTAATTAATAGTTTCCCTATTTTGTGATTCACAAGTGTTTTCTTTTTATTTACTGTTCTGAATTGTATTATGGGATGTTGATGTCTGCTCTGTCGACTTTTGATGTCAAAAATTCAACTCTACAGTTGAACAAAATGACTTTTATTGATATTTTAGTAGTTTGAATGAATATAATGTACAAGAATAAGGAATAAGTCTGTACAATGAAAGAAAATGTACTTGCAGTTTATTACAAGGTTTTTGTACTGTAATACACAACACCAACCCAGACAATACATCACTTTAAACTATTAAACATGTTAATAAAAGTCACTTTTTCAAACTTCCCAAGGTTAAAAGTTGTTGGAAGAAAGATCAGGGTCTCATAATGTGATTCAAAAGCAGAAATAAACAGGCAAAAAATACAAATAAAATCATGAATCACAGAATATGGAAAAATGCTAATTTATTGATCTTTTTTACAGTGGAGGATGAGAACTGTCTATTTTGCTAATTTAATTTAAATAAAAAAATATTTAATCCAAAATGCAATAAATAAAAGCAGTGAAATGTATTATTTAAATTTGAATATATTATTTTAAAGTGTCATTTGTTCATTGGATTTTAAATGTTTGGATTTTTATTTGACCATTAATTGCTTTGTGAGTGGGTAATTTATATGAAGTTTAAGTACTGGATATATTGTAATATATATATATATATATATATATATATATATATTTATATTTTTGCCTTAAAAAACATATACTCCCCAAGGCTGTATTTATTTAATCCAAAATACTATTACAAGTGAAAAGCATGGTAATTTCAAATTATTTTAAAAATATATTTAAAAAATGTAAAGTATTCCTGTAATGATAAAGCTGAGATTTCAGCATGATTGTTAGTCTTCAGTGTCACATGATCCTTCAGAAATCATTCTAGTATGCTGATGTTCATCTATTATTATTATTATTATTATTATTATTATAATTATTATTATTATTATTATTATTATTATTATTATTATTATTATTATTACGAATGCTAAAAAACATTGCTGCTAAATTATTTGTCATTTAAGTAATGTAACATAATACATAATTTTGATTTGAATACAGATTGATAAACAGAACTTCACTTTTAAATAAGCTTATTGAAAAACAACTGAACACATAAAGTGTCATTTTTACCACTGCATGTGTGGAACTTGATTTAAAAAATATACATATTTAATACATTTCATAGAATTATTATTTTCAAATTGATATTGATTCTTAAATCCCAAGATAATACCAGGATCTTGTTGAACAATAATGTGAAAACGTCTATGTGTTTGTTATTTTTGCTCTAATATCTAAAAACAATTAGCAATTAAATGGAACAAGTCTTAGATCTGCCATTAACTGTAGCCTTTAATATTACAGTAATGTGAAAGTAATTTAACTCACTATATAGTTTAAATCATTATCTGATTTTATTTATGTGTAAGACTTGCAATTGTAATCAAATGCCTATAATGTTCCACAAAATATACAAAAATCTTCACATGTACACACTAAACTCATTCTTGTTTACCGAAATTTGTGTAGCCCATATTTTGTTGAATTAATGTATTCATTGACTTTGAAAGTACTGTACACACAAAGCTAAACACTTTGACATGCAGTATGATGGTATACTATTTTGAACACACCTAAAGACAGCCATTATATCATCTAATAGGGCTGTAAAAGTCACGCCTTCTGTGTGTATAAATGTATGTACACAAGGCAAGTTCAATGTAAATGACACCCTCAACTGACTGACTTTATCCAGCTATAACCCACATGCCTACACATATATAATACACATAAATGCACTTATTTACATTAACTCCAAGGAGATTCTCCTGCCTGACAGCATTTAGTGTGTGTCTGTACAGTAAGTTTGTGTAGCTTCGTGTGTGGGTGTGTGGAAGGTGTGATGTGCTAAATTCATCGTGTATCCGTGCTGTGCGCATTGGTTGCATAATCGCGTGTGTAGGCTGATGTTAGTGTTACACCGGGCCAAAGTTTACAGTGTTCTGGGTGAAGACTCTCTGATGCATATGGAGTTGTTTCATAAATATATGAAACATGTTTTTTGTATCATTCCAGAGATTTATTTATTTTATTTTATAAATCTATTTACTGACTTCTTTTAAGTAGCTTTTTAAAATAATGACATATTATTTATATAGTATAATCATTAAAAAGCACACATATCATTTCCAATCCTTATAGATATATTGGAAATCAACATTTTTGCTTTTAGAAAAGAACAACTTTATCTGTATATATGAACCAAGGATGTCGCAATGGAGCGTTTTCCTCTGTACATTCAATCTCCCTCACTTCATTTGTTTCTAAGCAAAATATAATCACTATCATACATTTTTACCATGGTTATTGGAACAGAAATCACTCCGTAAAATAAAATTCAATGTAACAGAAAACAAAAAAAATCATAAATATGCGTATTTATATAACGAATCATTTAATGAGATATTAAAATACTCTATTTAAGGACCAAATTGCAACCACAAAATTGGTAGAAAATTGGTAAAAGTTGTAGTCATCCTCTATAAAATTAGACACGCTGAATATTTTAGATCGTTTCAAGAGTTCACACTTAGCTGATGATTGAAAATAAAGCGTATTTGGCATGCTGTCCCGGGAGAGAGCCCTGAGCTCAGAATATCCTTGAGCCCGGGGCTCCCTCCCGTTTGAAGGGCGAGAGGGGAGTTTGAGCTCAGGTAGGTCTCCAGAACTCCCCTGCTGTGAACGTGCTTGAGATATGTCTTAAGATGTTATTTTTGAGAAGTCAATTTACTTATGGTGAATGTCTTTGGACGGTGGAAGGAAACCGGGAAGCCCGGGGAAAACCCACGCGAGCATGGGGAGAACATGCAAACTCCACACAGAAACGCCGACCGGCTCGGTGAGGGGCAAAATCGGTGGTGTTCTTGCTGTGAGGCAACAGTGCTAGCCACTGGGCCGCCGTGCCGCCCAGTCAGGAGAAAGGAAGGAGTAGGGGTGGAAGGGGGGATTCTTCAAGACGAAGATGACTGGAGTAAAAAACTCTGGTTATTTATAGTGTGTCTGATTGGTGCAATAAGCGAAGCTGATGCGATGCCAGCTGTGTTCAATCCTAAGCACGTGATCCTCTCGAAATTAGTTTATAAATAAACCACACTTAAATTATCCTTCAAAATGCACTAGTGGGTGGCACTGTAGTTAGCACTGTCGCCTTACAGCAAGAAGGTCGCTGATTCAAGCCATTGCTGGGCCAGTTGGCATTTCTGTGTGGAGTTTGCATGTTCTCCCCGTGTTGGCGTGGGTTTCCTCCGGGTGCTCCGGTTTCCCCCACAAGTCCAAAGACATACGCTATATAGAGCTGAACAAACTAAATTGAAACATATGCCGGAATAGTTGCCGGTTCATTCCGCTGTGGCGACCTCTGAAATAGAGACTAAGCTGAAGGAAAAAGAATGAATGAAAACGCACTACTTTACACTCGCCTAGTCGTGCAGTGTGTATTCTTAGTGTGCTTTATGATTCTAGATATTGAATGTTTTATCTATTTTGAGTGTTTTACTTTTATTGTTATACAAAACTCTTTGTACATCTGTATCTTTTTTGTGCAAAGCTCTTTAAGAAGTACATGTTAAAGGCACTATATATAAAGTAAATTATTGTTATAAATTACTGTTTATATTGTTAAAATATAATCAAATTTAGACTGTCTAAAGTGCAGGTCAGAATAAGTATGTTGCTTCACATGTTTTACATAAATATATACAGTTGAAGTCAGAATTATATTAGTTTTTTATTTAATTAGTTTAGCCCCCCTGTACTGTATATTTTATTCCCCAATTTCTGTTTAACAGAAAGAAGATGTTTTTCAACACATTTCTAAACAGAATAGTTTTAATCACTAATTTCTAATAACTGATATCTTTTATCTTTGCCATGATGACAGCACATACTATTTTACTAGATATTTTTCAAGATACAATTGTTCAGCTTAAACTGCCACTTAAAAAAGACTTAATTAGGTTAATTAGACAAGTTAGGATAATTAGGCAAGTCATTGTATAACAGTGGTTTGTTCTGTAGAGAATTGAAAAATAAATATTGCTTAAGATGGCTAATAATGTTGACCTTAAAATGTTTTTTAAAATATTAAAAGCTGCTTTTTTTTCTAGCCGAAATAGAACAAATAAGACTTTATCTAGAAGAAAAAATATGATCAGAAATACTGTGAAAAATCCTTCCAATCCTTCCTTCGTTAAACATCATTTGGGACATATTTGAAAAAGAAACAAAAAATTCTCAGGAGGGCTAATCATTTTGACTTCAACTGTATGCTACACTGAATGATGATTGAACATCACTTACTAAACACTACTAAACTATACTTACTAACAAAATGTTGACTTCATTTCAACAAACATTATTTTAGGTGGGGGGCCTCACGGTGGCGCAGTGGATAGCACGTTCGCCTCACAGCAAGAAGGTCGCTGGTTCAAGCCTTGGCTGGGTCAGTTGGCGTTTCTGTGTGGAGTTTGCATGTTCTCCCCGTGTTGGCGTGGGTTTCCTCTGAGTGCTCCGGTTTCCCCCACAAGTCCAAAGACACGCGGTACAGGTGAATTGGGTAAGCTAAATTGTCCATAGTGTATACGTGTGAATGGGTGTGCATGGATGTTTCCCAGAGATGGGTTGCAGCTGGAAGGGCATCTGCTGTGTAAAACATATGCTGGATAAGTTGGCGGTTCATTTCGCTGTGGCGACCCCAGATTAATAAAGGGACTAAGCCGAAATGAAAATGAATGAATGAATTAATTAATTTTAGGTGGATCCCTATTTTAAAGTATGCTTTCTACGTATATAAATCCCTTTTGTAAATTGGATTATTTGATGAGGACACTAAAAATGACCCGTCTCATATATTTTCATCACTTATAATACTGTCATTCTACAGTTAAATCTACAGACCTCTGGGACTTTCTGAACGGGGAGAAACCCTTGAATCCACTTCGTCGTCGTCATCGTCATCAGAAATCACATCCACTTCCACATCACTGCATTCCTGCAGGCCGTCCGATTGGTCCATGGATTCCTGGCTGGCCAATGGCGTGTCAGTGTTGGGGTCGGTATCGCTCTCTCTGCGATTTGACGGAGCCTTGAAGAGAGCAAATGAAATGAGAAGTGAATTAAACGTGTGAGCTCCTGCACTCTAAACACCACATGGCATCTATTAAAGTGCATTGATTAGATGGCGATTAAGATTTTATAAAAAAGTGCTATTCTGAGTGCAAAAGAGAATTTATTGCATGAATTGTAATGTTAAAATCTTGCCTAGTCTGATGTACAGTGCTGTACATAAATAAGTACACCCCATTTTGAAAATGAATATTTTTTATGAATTTCTCAGTGAATATAGGTCATATATTTTGGTGCATTTGAACAAAACATATTTATTAAACTTAAATATATTACATTTATTAAGCAGTTTTATTATTGAGCTTTCTGTGTTGCGGCCCCAAGGCTCTGGAACAGTCTCCCTCTAAACATCTGGATTTCTCCATCATTGGATGCTTTTAAACTTAAAGACTTATTTTTACTCCCTTGCCTTTGAGTGATGCATGTTATTTTATATATATATATATATATATATATATATATATATATATATATATATAATTTAATAATTTTTTTTCCTCCTCCTTTTCTTATAATGTTAATACAAATTTTATTTTATTTTATTTATTAAATACTTTATTTTATTATTGTAAAGCACTTTGGATCAACTATGGTTGTGTAAAATTCTGTATAATAAGTAAAGTTTGCCTTGCCTGCCTAAACAAATATATGTATTAAAATAATATTTAAGTCACCAAACATCTTCAGAAATTGAAAGATAATACATTTAAATTCATGCCAAATATTGGAAATAAAATGTTAACAATTTTATAATTTTTGTTTTGTTTCTCAAGAATTTTGATCTTTTTTCATTTTTATATTTAGCATTTTCCCCTAACATATAGATTTGGGTGTACTAATTTTGGACCGTTATCATGAGTTATTTTGTTAGATTAGCTCTAGATTTGGCTTCAGTACTGACTAATCTACTGTATACGCACAAATATAATACTGTAAAGCTTCCTATAGAAAATATTCATTTAAATGAGAAATTAGTGAGGGGTGTACTTACATATGCTGAGCACTGTATATCTGAATAAAACTGAAACAAGTAAAAACGTGTATTATGTCCATTGAGAATTAATAGGTAGATTCTTTCCTCACACCAGTCAACATGTAATCAGAGAAGTGATGTGGAAACTATTTTAATGATCAGATTTTCTGGAAAAAGTCACAGCAGACTACAATTTGCACTATGGTTAAAATTAAGAGAAGACTAAAATTGATCACAATATATTTAATTCAGAAGCTAGGTAAAATAGGCTACTGGTAGCTCTAAAATATGATTAAACATTTATGAATATTATAAAGATTTATATTTAATATAAAAGTGTGGGAGGGGCGACACGGTGGCTCAGTGGTTTGCACTGTCGCCTCACAGCAAGAAGGTCACTGGTTCGAGTCCCGGCTGGGTCAGTTGGCATTTCTGTCTGGAGTTTGCATGTTCTCTCAGTGTTGGCGTGGGTTTCCTCTGGGTGCTCCGGTTTTCCCCACAGTCCAAAGACATGCGCTATAGGTGAGTTGAATAAACTAAATTGGCCATAGTGTATGTGTGTGAATGAGTGTGTATGGATGTTTCCCAGTACTGGGTTGCAGCTGGAAGGGCATCCGCTGTGTATCATATGCTCGATAAGTTGGAGGTTCATTCCGCTGCGGTGACCCCTGATGAATAAAGGGACTAAGCCGAAGGAAAATGAATGAATGAATAAAAGTGTGGCACATTTCCATAGTGTTTACTCAGAATGGGTTTTTATCATTCCAATTCTTTACTTTTCCATTGTTTTTCTATGTAAACACATGTTTGATGCAGGTACATTACCATTACATTCATGTCTTGCATCTTTTATGTCACCACACATGTCTAAAACCAACTGACCTGTGAGCCTGCAGTACCAGCTCGATCCCCTAGAGCGCTATTGGTCTTCATATCCCTGAGCTGTTTCTCCAGATGAGCTCTGGCTCTCTCGCTGTCCCTGAGTTTGCCGTCGGCTCCTCTGAGGCGTACCAGCTCCTCCTGCAGGAGGCTGTGCTGCCGCTGTAGCAGGGCCAGTTCACCTACTGAGCCCATGTCACTGGCTCCGTCCCGGGATAGAGAGCGTACAGTACGAGCCCCTGAGGTGGCCTGGGAGATGGGGCTCTCTCGTAGACAAAGCTCTAAGATGGTGTCCTGTCGTATCACCACACCCTAGAAAAGTGTGTTTTGTTTTAGCCTTTTTGCCATTTTATTGATATTCACAGTTGATTTTGCAGCATGTTTTGATTTGACGTGTGTTTTTCATACCTGAAGAGCATGTAACTGAGCACTAAGATTCACCAGCCTCTGTGACACCTCCTGAAACACAAAACATTCAGACGCATCACATATCAATACGTACATAATCTCACTGGCCGCTGCTTAACTGTTTGTTCAGGTGAATGTCTAATCAGCCAATCACATGACTGCAACCTAACGTATTTAGGATAGGTGTGTAATGATGATGAAACATTTGGTATGATGATGAACCAAGTGTCGGTATGCATTACTTGGAAATGTACAATGATATTAACAGTGCCTGAAAAAGTCCCCAGCTAGGTAAGAGTGCTGCATAATATCATTGTGTTTGCTGCAGCCATGGTACGACAGCAAAGTTTCTTTATTATTACGATTATTGATTATTCAAAAATGGTTAAACTCAACTGTTTAATATTGTGGTAAGACTGATGGAAAATGAAAAGTTGATATGTTTTTGCATAATATGGCTAGGAAATATCATCCTGGCTTAATAATCAAGGAGCTTTGTCACTACTATGGCTTTCTCAGGCGCAATGATATTACGCAGCACCTAAAATAGTCCTCAGCACCAAGTTCTACACTTTTAGTTACATTATAAGTACACAATGTAACTACAGAAGAGTCAGACTTTAAATAGGAAAATTATTGAAACTCTTTGGCCATTTTTGAGCTAGATGCTAATAGTCTATTCCAATTCAGAATATTCCCGCCAGACAGGATTTAAAATTGGTAAAACTCAACTGTTTAACTAGGAGAGTTGCAAAATGAGCCTATTTTTATTTAAGTCGAGTGTTCCTTTAAACAGCTGAGTTTTACCATTTATCAATCCATTCAGCCAATCACTGGGTCTGGCAAGAGCATGTTTAGCTTAGCTTAGCATAAATTATTGAATCAAATTAGACCATTAGCATCTCGCTCAAAAAATTCACCACACCACTGTTTCCTAGTTACAAAGCTGGGGACTATTTTCAGGCACTGCGTAAAATCATTGGTACTGCAAAGTTCCTTAATTATTATGCCAGAATGAGAGTATGGTTCCCAGCCATATTGGCTTTGAAAATAGATCCATCTGTTTAAGTACACAATTTACCTACAGAAAAGTCAAGCATTAAATAGTAAGATTATCGAAACACATTTTTTTAATTTTTGAGTGAGATGCTAATGGTCTAATGCAGGGGTGTCCAAACTCGTTCCTGGAGGGCCAGTGTCCTGGAGAGTTTAGCTCCAACCCTATTCAAACACACCTGAACCAGCTAATCAAGCTCTTAATACATATACTAGAAACCTCCTGGCAGGTGTGTTGAAGCAAGTTGGAGCTAAACTCAGCAGGACACCGGCCCTCCAGGACCGAGTTTGGACACCCCTGGTCTAATGCGATTCATTGATTTATGCTAAGCTAAAAATGCTCCTGTTAGTCCTGGAGATCGACTGAATGAATTAAAAAATGCTAATACTCAACTGTTTAACTCTAGGGGACTTGTAAAATGAGCATATTTCCAAAAAAAAGAGGAGAGTTCCTTTAAATGACACTTGTGCAAGTGGTAAAGTAGTGTGTTATCGTTATCAGCCCAGAGATTTAATCAGCACATTCCTGCTTTGTCAGTACCTCACTTGGTGTCTTGTCCTCCATTTGATTCCCATTCCCGTCCTGTTGATAAACAGTTTTTGGAGATTATTCACATATTCCTAATTCTGAACCAGAAAAAATAATTCAAATAGCTTTCCCTTGTCATCGCACTTTAAAAAAGCACTCTCTAGCTATGTGTTGATGGAAAAGCAAAAGGAGTGCAGCATTGAAACACCAGTGGCTAGTCGTGATGGAGAGTTTTTGGTAGATTCAGGTTGCTATGGAAACCTGTAAGTTTCAGATGAGCTCGGAAAATGACTAATGTTTTTTTTTCCAGGATTACATAAACTCAGTATAGCATCAAACCATCTTACTATGTGCATAATTATTACATTTTATGAAGTGTATTTGACGGGGGCAGATATGGATATGGAAGAAGTGTGATAACTAGCATTGATCAAAATAGTTAGCATGTATTTTCTGGTTGGTTTTGTGTACCTGAGCAGCTTGGTTCTCCTGAGATCCATTAACTAATACTTCTTGTCCATCTGGAAGATTGAGAAAAGCAATACGGTTAGATAAATAGGTATATTTAGCCAACCAGACACACTAAAGGCACATTGATTTGCATATTGTGTTTTGTAATTTTGACACAGACTGATTACTAGCGGTCCGGGGGGGTTGTGATGGCCGTTGGAATTGCAGGGCAGAGGAACTTCTAAACCGGATCCTAATAACAGCTCTGTCAATCTGTCCACTGCAGACATACATAGAGAGAAAAGTAGATCATGACATTTTACAAGACAGTATTAAGTATCTGAACACCAGCTCAGAAGATTTAGCCAAATAAATAGCACATCGAAGATGCAGAGGTGTTTTTGCAGCAAGTATTTTTAAAATAAAATATTGTAAAATTTGTAATCTCTAAAAATAAAACAAAGCTAAATAACTGGTACATATTGGCAGTTTTTAATATTTGAGAATATATTTTCAAGATTTTAAGATTTGTAATTTAATTTATTCAGATGCTTATTTGGATATCTGAATTCATTCATTCATTTTCCTTTGGCTTAGTCCCTTTATTCATCAGGGGTCGCCACAGCGGAATGAACCGCCAACTTATCCAGCATATGTTTTACACAGCGGATGCCCTTCCAGCTGCAACCCAGTACTGGGAAACATCCATACACTTTTACATTGACACACATACAATACAGCTAATTTAGTTAATTCAATTCACCTATACCGCATGTCTTTGGACTATGGGGGATACCAGAGCACCTGGAGGAAACCTACGCCAACACAGGGAGAACATGCAAACTCCACACAGAAATGCCAACTGACCCAGCCGGGACTCGAACCAGCGACCTTCTTGCTGTGAGGCGACAGTGCTGACCACTGATTTTTTATGAACTAATATTTTATAAAACGGGCCTCACAGTGGCACAGTGGGTAGCACGTTCGCCTCACAGCAAGAAGGTCGCTGGTTCGAGCCTCGGCTGGGTCAGTTGGCGTTTCTGTGTGGAGTTTGCATGTTCTCCCTGTGTTGGCGTGGGTTTCCTCCGGGTGCTCCGGTTTCCCCCTCAAGTCCAAAGACATGCGGTATAGGTGAATTGGGTAAGCTAAATTGTCCGTAGTGTATGGGTGTGAATGGGTGTGTATGGATGTTTCCCAGAGATGGGTTGCAGCTGGAAGGTCATCCGCTGCGTAAAACATATGCTGGATAAGTTGGCGGTTCATTCCGCTGTGGCGACCCCAGATTAATAAAGGGACTAAGCCGAAATGAAAATGAATGAATATTTTATAAAACATTAATTAATTAATGGCTTATTTATCAGGGGTTGCCACAGTGGAATGAACTGCCTTTATAAAACATATTTTCAAAATATACTTCACAATTTTATAACTTCTGTTTTTCACTAATGTAATATAATGTCACTTAATCAGATGCTGCACAAATTTATGAATTGCTAAGATGTTGAAATTACAAAGCTTTTATTTTAAATCTTAACCTTTTTGTAACAAAAACCTGTAATATTTGAAAACCAATGTAAGATATTTTAATACTTTTACATAAACTTAAAATACAATTATACAATATATCAAATAAATCTTACATTTTTGTCTTAATATTTTTCTTAAATCTTAAATTTTTGCATATTGGACTTATTAATTGCTCAGATGTCTTTATTTTAAGCGATTAATTAATTGATTGGTTAATTGATTGATCAGAAACGTCAATGCTTCTATTTGGATATCTACACATATTACTGACACCAGCAAAACCTATATCACTCCACATGACAAAAACCGAAACAGAACATGGAACCTTCTTTGTTTTTGTCAATCATTTTTACTCATACTGTGAACACTGTATGACATGGGCAAGTAAATGCAAGTTTCATATAACCATTAAAGTAATGTCATTGTGTTTCACCCTCCGTTATGGCCTGTGTGAGCAGCTGTTCTCCACGCGGAGCCTGAGGAGACTCGGCTCGGAACAGGTTTCTGGAGCAGGACGGCAGCATGACCTCATAGCCCCCCATGACCTCCGCCAGGTCTGAGAATAGAGTGACCCGCTCCTGCAGCAGCTCCAACACCTCACTGTCCTTCTGTTGTATATCAGCTGAAACACAGCGGGTACATTTACCCATGCATATGACCTCGATATGACCAAAAAACATATTATTTCACTGTAATATACCACAATGTAATGTGTTTAGAGTCATTGAATGATTATTAGTAGTCAAAATCACCAGTGGGTCAAAT
>CAIGQW010054307.1:7352928-7379115 GCA_903798125.1 Danio choprae
CACACACACACACACACACACACACACACACACACACACACACACACGAAAAACAAACACACACAAAAATACAAATTACACAGTGATAATAATTGTGCCTGTCAATATACAGATATTTTACGTCACAAAATTGATGTGATATAAATGGTTTGATTTACAGTATTTATAAAATAGGGGCTTGTTCATTTGGTTATTTGTTGACAGGGCCTAAATTCAGCACTCGCTAAGCAGTAAACACACCAGCGTTTGCTAGTGAATGCAATGCTACCCACTAATTTGCCAGGAACTTTGTTATTTCTTAATGCATTTTTCCATTCCAATGCACTACTTTTACATTTTTTTTCTATATAAACACGCTTAACCGATATGCGTGTGTTTTTAAGACATCATGTCCCAATGAAAGAACTGTAACTTTTATATGCAATGCTGATCATCAATGTCAGTTCCAAAGCAGTGGACCAATCCAAAGAACTTGGAGGTGTGGTAAAAATTACAATCTTCTGTTTACAGAAGCAAGTTGGCATGGTTTTATTTGACCAGAATGTAAAAAAAAAAAAAAAAAAGACACAAAGACGCATTCTGTGCGGAAAAAACGCATTACAATGCCTGAGAATGCATCACATATGGTTGAAGTGAGTGCGTGGTAGTTATATAAATATGCCATCTCATGCACAGTACTGTGATCTTTTCATGAGAGCACCTGCCTATAACATGCATTCGAAAATGCAACAAATGGCAAATCTTCTTCTTAAGTTTGTAAAGACAGCTATAATGAGAATTGTTTACAGCAAAAAGAAAAAATTATAAAATGAAATTCAAAAGATACATTTCCTCCGCTTTTACAGTAAAACAAGATCTACAATTTAACATCTGAACAAAAATATATATATATTATTCTAACTTTTATTTATTATAAAGATTACAATTACTGTTATTTACACTTCAATAGTATTAAATATATAGTGATTAATTAATGATATTTATACTTGATTAAACTATTAATAGTATTAATACATTTTTAATTAGATTTCCAATTTCAAGGCTGGTAAAATAAAAAAAGATGCCCAATACATTTCTGCCCATTAGCAGGTTAAGCAAAGTGTTAGCTTTAGGCCCTGATTTTTTTGCTGTGTTTTACATGCTAGAGTGAATGTTATGCGCATCTCCATCATCTCTGTCACTTACCCTGCAATGTTATTGGTGGAGACGCTCTTCGAAAGTAAAAGAGAAGAGCGTCCACGACGGGACCCAAGTAGTGACTGGCGAAGACTGTCTGAAGGGTAGATGGCAGAACTCGGCCTTTCCTTTAAATGGGCTTCAGAAAGGTAGAAACAGAGAGATCAATGTCTTTTTACACTTAGACAGACCATATTTACACCTAGTGTTAATCTATTTCACTCAATGAACAAGTCACATGGTCTTCTCAATAACATCTAACCCATACAACTGGTCACTTTTGATTGGATCAACAGAAATAAATAGACAGTGGACTTATTTCCACTCCATCCTCCTCACCTTTATTCCTCAGCGTCACGTTCTGATAGGCTGAATTATTCCTCATCAGTGCCATTTTTTGTTGCTGTTGTGACACACACACACACACATAGATGCCATATTTAGATTACATCTAAATCTATACCACAGCAAGAAAACTGACACCATTTATATACTGCCACTCATCATCATATCATGAACTAAAGTGTATCTGCATGTCAGTGTTTCATGTATTTCACGTGCCTCAGTGTTTCCCCTACCATTATATTTGGGGAGCGCCCCACCCTCCCAACGGCTTTTCCCGCCCCCCTTGAAGTCAAGTTAATTGTATTTTTCATAAAGCGCCAGTTCACAACTTCTTTTAATAAACAAGCTAAATAGCCGTATGTAATATCTTATTTACACAACGGCATGTCATTTGTCTGCACATGGTCGTACGTTTACAAATTTCTGCACTCTGAACCGCGTACAGTGGAGTTCCACACAACCATTATCTGCTGTATGGGAATGAGACTGCGCGCGGTCTGATAGGACCAAAGACGCACATGTGCTCCCGTATATTATGCATAGCCTACAGCAGCCCCAACACAGGTAAATGATGCATGGGGGCGTGAGCGATCGATGTGCTCACGTCACAGCAGCTAAAATATATACAGATGCGGTGGGACCTCTGTTTTCAGTTTATTGACGCACTCGCGCAAGTGATGTTCTCTTTGTTGCAAGTGCAGCCATTGTATTTCCAGTGTTTTGAGCTGCTGTGATGAGAGCGGAGCGATCGCCCCTATCTAGTGTCTCATCCAACCTTATGACCTCTCCTGGAAGCTCCGTGAGTCTCCTGCAAATTTAAACCGGCTCTATGATCATGGCAACGAGAGTGAATGAACAAGAGAACAGATCGCGAGAGGCAAGGTGATGGTCTAAGCATTACATTTGTTAGTTTAAATGAATAGAGCAGTAAAGATATCGTGAGTGCAAATCCCTCCCTCTCTCTCATTGAGAGATCTGCTGTCAATAGTCAATGGTCCTGCATGTAATTAGGCCTTTTTACATATAACAACTGAAAGTTCTGCGTTTTTGACAATATAACAAGTTCACTAAAAGCTGGCTGGAATTATTAGATAAATAAAACTTAATAAATTTTTTTAACATGAATATTTATTAATATAACTTCTTGTAATATACTTATTGCAATAAACAGTTTATAGGCCTATGTCCTTTTAGTAAAGAAGTATTAGATTTATAGGTGTGCATTTTAATTCGTATGCGTCAAATGTGAGCTCCAAGCTTTTTCTTGATTGAGACATGTTGAATTCTTCCATCATTTGCAATGTTTTCAAACTGCATTGTTTGTAAATTTTCTTAACAATTTTTATATCGGTGTTTTATTATTTTCTGTGGCGATTCATTCTGCTGTGGCGACATCTGATAAATAAGGGACTAAGCCGAAGTCAAATGAATGGATGAATTATTTTCTGTAAAGCTGCTTCTGGCCATGACACGTTCACACCTAAATGGTTATAAGAGATGTGTTTAAGGTATTATATGCAGCATCCTTATTTTATTCTTATTTAGGTAAGGCAAGATCTTCTCTTAAGGTTCATACTTATAGGGAAAATGTGCTTAATGCATTATAAAGCTTGAAGCATTAGAATTGGTACTCAGTATCAGCCGATCACCATTACAAGGAATTGGTACTCGGTATCGGTTGCAAAAATCCTGAACGGAGCATCCCTAGCTTTGACCCAACTTGGCTGTCAGAGCGGCAATACTCCCCCTGGCTGTACAAGACTTGGTAAGTCAGTAAATACACCCTCAGGAAAAAGAAGTATACTTAAGTTAAAGTCAAGTATAAAAGTATACTTTACTTAGTAAGTATACTAATATCAATGTACTATAGTGTACTTGAAATGTTCTTCCAGAAGCCCAGAAAAATACATTGCAGAGACAAAAGCTGCACACTTTGAGTATAAAAAAGATATAAAAATAAATGTAAATATTTAGCTTGTACGATGATACAGTTCAAATAATTGTTCAGTTATTTATTGCTGTCATTAAAAGTCTGTCATTAACACCATGACTCCTTGTGTTTGTGTCGGTGTCAGTCTGAACAGTCATGCCGTGCCCCCAACCCCCCCTCCCCCAAAACTGTAAACCTAGGGGAAACAATGTGACTCATGTGTGCACTTATATCCCACCTTTTGTTTCATTTTGACACAGTTTGGTAGTGTGTCCCTGCAGCGGTTGTGAATGGTGACATTACAGGCTGAAAAACAAAAAAACACACCAGAACAAATCTTGTTATTTCACATTGTCGTTACATAGCATAATCTTCATACAGTCACATTTACACATCTCAGCTAGTTCTATTTGGTCATAAAACGATGCCATTCTTGACTATGTTAGACTGGTATGATTGTTGTTTTTTTTGGTCTAAGAGGTCTATCAGTCTGAACCAACCAGTCTAAGTCCCCAATCAACTACTTAAGGTTAAGCTTACAATTGATTTCCTTGCAAAAATGAAGATCTCCTACTCTCCTTCTTATTGTTGTACAATAAGATCTCCTAAAACACATGAAGATCTCCTACTCTCCTTCTTATTGTTGTACATTGTACTCTTTACAATATTACTTAAAATAATGAAGTAAATGTACCATACCAGTTTTTTTCCTGTCTGTCTCTCCCTCTTGAACTCTCTCCATGTCTGCGTTAAAATGCTTATTCGTAATCTTCTTTACGGCATGCTACTAGTCGCTGAACATTTTCTCTGCTTACACTGTATTGCTTTTGTCTCTGAACCCCTATTGTTCGAGAATGGCTTTGTTTCCTGTTTTGAGGGTGTGTGGAAGGAAGAGGGACGGGGCTCTGGAGGGGATTCCCTGGCCTCACTGCCCCATCACGCTCACCTACACCACCCGAAATAACCACCCGAAGAAAAGAGCAGGGCACGATTTTGGTAGTAAAAGAGCATCTCAGAAGTGAATCACTAAAGCAGAACATTTTATTTCATTAAAACCGTAATATAATTAAAGTACAATACTATTACTAAGTCTAACTTATTGTTTCAAAATCAATCAAGTATCACAGCCAATCAAAAGAGAGAATGGATGGGCTTTCTCTGCAAGCACATTTACAAAAAAAAAAAAATATATAATGGACTTCATAAACTCTGCAGGAAATCATTTTAACATTATTAAAAGTACATAATGAAGTGATTAATTCAAACTCTGTCATGGAATACACATTTCATATATCCAAAAAATAAATAAATAAATAAATGAATAAAAAAAAAAAAAAAAAAAAAAAAATAAAAATAATAATAATAATAATAATAAAAAATCTAATTCCAAATTTCTAAAACAAACATTGTCATTTAGAGAATTAATTTTTTTTATGCAATTGGTCATTATACTAGAATATCATTACATATGAGGGTTATAAATAAGATAAATTGTCTTCTTTTCTGAATTTAAAGGTGCAGTATGTAAGTTTGACACCCAGTTGTTGAACTAGGTATTGCATTCCTGGATCAAAACAAACACAAGCGCAGGTTGCCAGCTTGAGGACCAACCAGGAGCGAGCCTGACAATCGAGTCTAAAGGCTGATTTAAACTGTGTAAATAAAAGCAACGGCACGCGATAAAAGGAATATTCTCCATATTAAAAGGAGTTTTTGTTCTAACCAACACCTCAATTGATATATTAGAAACGACTTCCATTTCCTGCAACTGAACAACAGAAAACTGACAATGATCCCCTCAGGTTCACCTCATGTGCTTTATTCAGTGTTAAATGCTAACAATGTGAGTTTAAATGCCATTTTCACATGACATTTATTGCCATACTACTGAAAGCAGCAGCAGATAGTTTACTTCAGATCTTGAAAATAAAATAAAGTGTTTGAAATTGAACTTTAGAACTGTGACTCAAAACCAACACATAGTGACTCAGCATGTACATTTAATAATGTTAAAGAGATTTAATATGTATTAATTAAATCATAAACCTTACCATTTCGTGAGTGAGGGCATATTCTGTGCTTCTGAATGGCTGTATTTAAATTTCTAGTCATGTTTCGTCTGGTGCAAACAGCCACATTGCTTATCACTGCAAATTTGATCACGTAGCGTGTTGTTAGGAAACGGTTACAATGTAACCTGCTGCTCTGGCAATTACACCTCTGAAACAATAGTAGTCAGTGGGGTTTTCATGCTTCTGTTTTGAGTTTCTTTGCCGTTGTTTTGGGTTTAAGTCGTAAATGCTACGATGCTAATGTAGAAGTAGTTCAAACTCAAAGTCAATGAAAAAAAAGAGGCTGGAACTGGCAGACATTTAACAACTTTAGGAAACACGAAACAAAAGTATGAGTTCCTCCGTAGGACTTGACGCTTGTTTAACACTGGTCTCACTCTGCTCCCACAACTCTTAACCCACACACATTTGTCACCAATACCAAACTGACCAATCACAGATCTTACATTTTGCATAGTCACGACATGTAGTTAAATAGTTTGAGAGGTGTGCGTCAGGGGACGTTGACGTTTTTTTTTGACCGTGCAAAGGCTACGCCAGACCTACAGTGACCCAGAAGTATATAATGTTTGTTTGTTTGTTTTTTGTTTGTTTGCTTTACTTAGTTCTTTTTGTTTTTGTTTCACCACCTGATTGGAAAATTGTCTTTGGCTCAACCAACACAACAAATTAATAGTGATATACGACTGGATAAAAACACAATCGTCACTATTACAAAACAAAACAAATAATAATAATAATACAGTTTATGTGTGCCACATCGTTGCTGAAATAATAATTTTTATTAACTATGTTTATCATGGGCCGCACTGTGGCGCAGTGGGTAGCACGATCACCTCACAGCAAGAAGGTTGCTGGTTCAAGCCTCGGCTGGGCCAGTTGGCATTTCTGTGTGGAGTTTGCATGTTCTCCCAGTTTTTGTGTGGGTTTCCTCCGGGTGCTCCGGTTTCCCCCACAAGTCCAAAGACATGCGGTATAGGTGAATTGGGTAGGCTAAACTGTCCGTAGTGTATGTGTGTGAATGAGTGTGCGTGGATGTTTCCCAGTGATGGGTTGCAGCTGGAAGGGCATCCGCTGTGTAAAACATATGCTGGATAAGTTGGCGGTTCATTCCGCTGTGGCGACCCTAGATTAATAAAGGGACTAAGCCGAAAAGAAAATGAATGAATGAATATGTTCATCATTAATTATGTTTATCATCAATTAACTGATTGAAAATGGGGCCTAGGGCTAGCATGTTAATAAAAAGTTAATTATTATTTTTATAAGAACTAATTAATATAAATTTCTTACATCCACAGACCTTATAAATATAAAATACACACACAGTAGGTGACAGACATTTTGCATAATGAAACTCTTGCCCTTTTAATCTCCACTGTCTCATCTATGCATAGAGATGTCTTTTGCAGTTGCACTGACTCACATCAGCAGTTTTGCCTTTAAGAGGGCGTAACGGCAAGTTAAAAATACTTTTTAAAACACAAATCAAGGGTCCGGCATTCTGTTCCATTCCAGTGCACTCCGTCCAGCTGTGTTTGAACACCTCCTTAACACGTGCATATGATCGAGGTGAAACCAGCCTTTTACTGAGTGCTTCCTTATGACCAATGAGTCTGTTAGTTATTCAGTTCATTTTAAACACACTTATTTTTTTGCACTTTCCTACTTACTTTTTAACTTATTCATTGACGAAACATAAAATAGAGCAGAATGTTTTTGAATATACATTTTTTTAATCCACTGTAAGATCTAGTGTGAATGTGATCTCCCACTCAGAGGTGTTCAGTTCATAAGGTCTTTGCACTAAGAGTCTGTGTGGGAGTTAAATTACATTACAGAACCCAGACCAGAGCAGTCGAGCACAGAGCTGCACATCGGTGAGCGGCTCGTACTGTCTGCTCTTGAAATCTGATCTTGATGGCAGAATAAGGAAGAAGCTGAAAACAATAACAAAAACAGAGAACAAGAAATGAGAGATGAGCTCGGCAAAACAGGAAAGGGTGTGAGTGTTAGCAAGCATTTGTATGTAAATGTATTTAATGGAAGAGTTCAGGTTGTATTGGCAGCTTTAAAGTGGTAGTTCACCCAAAACTAAACGTTTCTTTATTCTGCTGAACACAGAAGAAAATGTTTTGACGAATGTGGGTAAACAATGCGGGAATATGGGTTTCTGGACTCCACTGACTAGACAGTAGCATGAAAAATATATATACTATGACAGTCAAGGTCCAGCAACTGTTTGGTTACCCACATTTTTAAAAAATCTCATAACATTTTTATTTTTGGGTGAAGCGTCCCATTAAAAATCTGTTACTGTGAAAATCTATTAATAAAATACACACTTTTTTGAATAAGGAGACATATTAACACATTTACATGAGACTAGATGGAAAAAAAACACTATTAACACTGTGTGTCCAAAATTATTTAGACTAGTGCCAGGGCTTAGCATCCACACATACCACTCTGAACACCTTAGTAACAGTATAGCAATGTCGTAGCAACCATCCAAAATGGTGTGGCTAAACTCCCTCCTAGAGAGCCACTATCCTGCAGAGTTTAGCTTCATCTTGCCTAAACACACTTACCTAAAATCTTCTTTCAGAGGTTTTTTTTACTATGGGAAATGTCTGTATTAGATGAAAATGTCTGTATCACCACAAAAAAACCTGTAACGCTAACTTGGACACATGAAGTCTTAGCCAATTACATACTGTGATCGTATGTGAGCTTTTGCTGCATAATAACATAAAGGTAGCATTAGCTGTTATGCGTTTTAGGCTAATCATTTTATTAGGCTAATCATTGCCTTCAATAGGCTTTTGCTTCTAGTAAGACCAGCTTTATTAGTTGGCACAGGTGTGTTCAATTGGAGTTGGAGATAAACTTTTGAGGACACCTGGTTCTCCAGGAGTGAGCTTGGACAACTCTGATCTACAACTTTTTATTAGAGCTCGATGAACAAACACACTTTAGGATTAGCAGAAAATGCAAACATTATACAGTACATATGTGACTAGTTGACAAAATACTACTAATTCTGTTCAAATCTAACTAATATTCGAACTATTCCAGAGACATTATCAATTTTAACTAGTGGCACGTACCATGTCATGTGTGGTCTTGCTAATGACCTCAATTTTGGTTTGGTTTTATTGACCTTATTCTTCCATGTGGAAGTGCGCTCATTTTTCAGTTGTTTTAGAAATTCCGATTCAGTTGTCTATGGGAAAAATGACTAGGAATAATAAATGGCAGAAAACTGCTTGCTCTACAAATGTGTTTATTATAAGAAGCAGACTAATGTATTAAGAAAATGTAAGTTTGCAACATCAAGCAGCATAACGTGCCATTTTTAACGTCTAAAAATCAATGGAAGTGAATGAGACCAAAAGTTTCCAATGGCTCCACCCGCTTGTATCTGAAGAATAAGGTCAATAGAAAACTGGGAAACACCTGATTTCTGCGGGAGTTCTCTAGGATGTTATGAAGGCCACAACTCCTATGATTCCACACTCAGTCATGGCATCATCAAAAAAAACAACAACGTTTTTGTTTGTTCTGAATACACACCCTATAATGTCTTAAAATTACACACTGTACCTTTAAGGTAATGTCCCTATGCAAATAACAACGTGCAACACCCTTTTTAGATTAGCTGAAAAACTAAAATTATCTTTTGCTGTAATCTACAATAAGCCACAAATGCTTAAACTTACAGTACAGTACATTACTCAGTACAGCTAAACTTGAACTTATATATATATATATAGTGTGTAATAAAGTGAGTGAATGTGAAAAAAATGTGTTAAAATTCTTGTCTAAGTAAGAAACTATCCAGACCTCCAACTTCAAGTTTTGTATGTGTGTGTGTGTGTGTGTGTGTGTGTGTGTGTGTGTGTGTGTGTGTGTGTGTGTGTGTGTGTGTGTGTGTGTGTGTGTGTGTTATCATAGCATGCAGCGGTAGACCAGTCGCTAAAAATATTCCACATACTCTCCACTTTACCACATAATAAGACTGCAGTGTAAAATGAAAACAGCAGTGCAAGGCTTTCACGCATAGCTGTAATGTGTAAGAGGGATGTGGAAAATGGTAGCCAGGTGTGGCTTGTAAGTAATAAAGAGACTTATATATGAAATGTATTTTTGAGTTCAAACATTTGGAGGCAAAGAAAGTGTGGGAGTTGGGATGAGGGATGAAAGCCGGAAAAATCATCGGAAGGAGTGAGGTAAGCAGCTGTATTTATAGTGTCTGCATTGTGATTGGCAGGACCACAAACAAGCTCCTCCCAGGGGTCTGACAGGAACAGTTATTCTTGGTGTTTTCATTAACAGAGCATGTTAGCAAATATTAATTAAGAATGGTCATGCTATAATACTCTAACCCATTAGGATCTAATCACAATTATCACTGCTCATACTTATGGTTATTGAGTTTAAGAAATACTTAATGATAACTATAATTAAATATAAAATAAATAAATATGTCCAGTCAGACTGTGGCTTTTCTAAGCATTTTGACAATGACGTTGCACACTGAACAAAACTTCCAATTAGAGACAAACATCAACTTGTTTGGGAGATGAATGCCATTCTACTGTAAGTGCTTTAAAGATATAAGTATGAACAAAACTGATAGATTTGCATTCAAGTAGGAACAGAAATCATAATATGTTCAAACAGATACATGAAATATAAATAGAGACATGTTCAAACTACAAAAACCACCTTAAAAACCAAATGGCAACCTAATAAAACAAACTAAAACTACCTAAGCAACATGTTAAAACCACATAAGACACATTAGCAGGCACATTTTAAGTAACTAAACCCCCCCAAGATATATTAGTAACACATTAGTAATCCTTGCATCCATCTACAGCATCCTGCTCTTGTATGGATGAATAAACATCAACTTTTTTTTAAGGAGGTATGCTGTTCTAAGTGTAATACTATAGTTTTGTGCTGCTTGCTATTTCAATGTGCCACAGAAATATTAAGCTTTTCTTAACAGTTTGCATTTCTACCAGCTATAAGAGACTATATTTGTATGAAATGTATATCAACTTCCAAACAAATATAATACCCTTAAGGGGATAGTTCACTACAAAAAAGAAAATTAGCTTACTATTTGCTCACTTACAAGTGGTTATAAATCTTTCTTTATTATATTGAACAATAAAGATGATATTTTGGAGAAAGTTGAAATCCGCACTTACAGATACTGGAAAACAAATACTGTGAAAGTCAGTGGTTACAGGTTTCCAACATCTTCTTTTGTGTTTAACAGAAGAAAGAAAGTCAAATAAACCCTTTAAGTAATTTATAGTTGATGGCAGGCATTTTGCCATCTGTCATGTGCAAGGATTTGCACGCAGTTGCCTCGGTAATGAACAAGATCTTGAAATGTGCTGCCTTATGTTGACTAAAGTTTATTTGAAGAATGTTATATGATACCTATTTCTATTATATTGAGTTTGTGATGTGATTGAAAAATCTGTCTGTACTGGGTGGGATAGATTAAGTGAACGCTTCATTTTAATGTAAGCTCAGTGATTCAACTAACTATATACTCTCAGTAGTCATGTTGAAGCAGTAACTAAATCAGCATACTATCATCTCAAAAACATTAGATTCTTTGTTTCCAGTGATAACTTAGAGAAACTTGTTCATGCTTTTATCACCAGCAGGGTGGATTACTGTAATGGACTCTTCACTTGCCTTCCCAAAAAAGACAGTCAGACATTTGCAGCTCATCCAGAACGCTGCTGCCAGCATTCTGACCAGACCCAGAAAACCAGAGCACATCACACCTGTCCTCAGGTCTTTGCACTGGCTCCCAGTTACATTCAGAATAGATTTTAAAGTATTACTACTAGTCTATAAATCCCTAAATGGCCTAGGACCTCAATAAATTACAGATATGCTCACTGAATACAAACCCAACAGATCACTCAGATCATTAGGATCAAGTAAATTAGAAATTTCAAGAGTTCAGTAACAGCAGGGTGAATCCGCTTTCAGCTACTACGAATTTTTATTCTTTGTTGTTTTAATTTTCTTGTTTCTTTTATTCTTGTTTATGTAAAGCACTTTGAATTACCATTGTGTATGAAATGTGCTATATAAATAAACTTGCCTTGCCTTGTCTTGCCTAGTTGGTTACAAACTTTTTTTTAAACACGAAATTAGTAACTATGCACATCCCAAAACTACCCAGAACAACCTTGCAAACACATTGCAACATGTTTCTAGAACACTTAAAACCGAAAAGTTCAATCCTGCTCCTGAAGGGCTACTGTCCTGTAAATGTTTAGCTCCAACCGCTCCAAGAGACTTGGGTGTGTCCGAAATCAGCCTCTATAGCCTTACTTAAGGCATCAGTCATTTGTAGTGGTGTCCGAAACTACAGTGGCTTTCTGAAGTGCAGTCAATCAACCCCACAATGCACCGCAATAACAAGTGTACAACTGATGTATACTCAACATACCCGTAATGAGGATACACATAATGCACTGTGAGAGTTTGCACACCAAAGGAATTTTCGCATCTGACCACAAGATGGCATTCACTGTGGAATCTTATTGGTGTAAGTTTCTAAAAAATATATTATTTAATTGTAAAATTTATGTTTGTACACATGACAGAAATCAAAAGTACTCAGTTTTATTACTAGTAGACAGATCACTAAGTGAACTATCACAGGGTCCGTCTGAGGGATTTATTAACCAGCAAAGCACAATCAAAATGTCATCCCACTCAATAGTTTTCATTTACTCCTTTAAGTGGACTATACTACTAGACTAATGTAGGGAATAGTGAATAAGTGTATAGGGGGTGGTTTTGGATACAGCATAGAAGTTTCTAGTCAGTCTAAAAAAACTTGATTAGCTGGTTTAGGTGTGTTTAATGACGGTAGAGGCTACAATCTGCAGGACCGTGACCCTCCAGAAACAAGCTCAGACACCTGCTTAAATCACCCAGAACACCTTAATAACTACAAAGTAACACCCTTAAGTTTTCTCTGTCTTCTGTATGTGCTATGTAAGAATGCCAAGGAACAAGGTATATCTCAACTCATTCGCTCTGCCAGATCAGTCCAGAAGAACGATCACAATAAACTTTACCTTAGAAATAAGCACAACACATACCAAAAATAAGGCCTCACGGTGGCGCAGTGGATAGCACGTTCGCCTCACAGCAAGAAGGTCGCTGCTCAGTTGGCATTTCTGTGTGGAATTTGCATGTTCTCCCCGTGTTGGCCTGGGTTTCCTCCGGGTGCTCCGGTGAATTGGGTAAGCTAAATTGTCCGTAGTGTATGAGTGTGAATGGGTGTGTATGGATGTTTCCCGGAGATGGGTTGCAGCTGAAAGGGCATCCGCTGCGTAAAACATATGCTGGATAAGTTGGCGGTTCATTCCGCTGTGGCGACCCCAGATTAATAAAGGGACTAAGCCGAAATGAAAACGAATGAATGAATGAATACCAAAAATATCTTGACCTCTTATTGAATCCATCAACTGAATAGCTTAGGCCTGAAGATGCTTAATAAACATCACTTACAATAAGTGAACAAGGGCACACTTCAAGAGAGTGTTCTTTAAGTGCCCTTTCAAACATAAATAAAACACAACGCCACTGTTGATGGTGGTTTAGTTAACCAGTCAAACATAAGTCTTTGGTTGTTATATTACTATGGTCAAAATACAGTTACAACATTTGACTTTGTCTATGCACACACAAAACAACATCCTGTGGGTGTGTAGTTATAGACACTTGAGGACTGGCAACTCAGATCCTGTATCACACCAGGCAAAACCTTAAAGAAACTCTCCACTTTTTATGAAAATTTGTTTGTTTTACAACTCCCCATTGAGTTTTACCATTTTTGAATCCATTCAGCCAATCCCCATGTCTGGCAGGATCACTTTTAGCTTAGTTTAGCATAGATCATAGATTCAGATTAGGCCATTAGCATCGGCTTAGTCCCTTTATTCATCAGGGGTTGTCACAGCGGAATGAATCGTCAACTTATCCAGCATATATTTTACACAGCGAATGCCCCTCCAGCTGGAACCCAGTACACTGGTTACACAGAAACACCCATACACTCTCGCATTCACACTCATACACTACAGCCAATTTAGTTTATTCAATTCACCTGTACCAAATGTCTTTGGACTGTGAGGGAAACCGGAGCACCCGAAGGAATCCCTCCCGAAACACGGGGAGAACATGCAAACTCTACACAGAAATGCCAACTGACCCAGCTGGGACTCGACCGAGTGACCTTCTTGCTGTGAGGCGACTGTGCTAACCACTGAGCCACAGTGTCGCCCTATACTCTCATTCCTGCGTAATAATTAAGGAACTTTGCTGCAGCAAAACATTTTAAATAGGAAAATTATCAAAACTCTTTGCTCACTTTTGAATGAGATACTAATGGTCTAATCCCATTCAATGATCTATGCTAAGCTAAGCCAGACCTGAAGATTGACTGAACACATTCAAAAATGGTAAAACTCAACTGTTTAACTTTAGAAGAGTTGTAAAATGAGCATATTTCCCCCCCAAAAAGTGGAGTGTTACTTTAAAAACTACAAAGCAACATGCTACAACCTCCCAGAGCACCCTAACAACCACATGTCAACATATTAAATCAATGTATACAGAACAGACGGCAAAGAACAGCCCCATTACAATGATAGTCCACTCAAAAATAAACATTTCCTCATCATTTGCTCACACTCAAGTGGTTCCGACTTTATATGAATGTTTTTCTTCTGTTGAATACCAACAGAAAAAAACAGCCATTGATATCCATAGCAGGATCATTAAATATTATAGAAGTCAATGGTTGTTTTTTCCCAACGTTCTTCAGTACATCTTCCTTTGTGTTCAACAAAATAAAGAAACTCAAACAGGTTTGGAACGAGTAGAGGATGAGTAAATGATGACAGTTTTCATTTTTGGGTGAACTATCATTTTAAGGCTTGCAGATATGATTGTTTGCGCAGTTTTTGGGTTTTTGAGAGTGATAAATATGTCAGTGTGACTCACTGGGGCAGCTGAGGGCCTCCTTAGCGGTGATGCTCTTATTGCAGGCCGAGCAGAGCGTGGTTCCAGACACGGTGAGACAGTTGAAGAGGTGGCCATTACTGTAACGTGCCTCTCGCTCTCTCGCTTCTCTCTCCCGCTCCCTCATGCGCTCCTTCTCCTTATTCTAAACAAAACACAAAAGCGGACAATAAATGTATCATGCATGGCATCGTAACATACAGTTAAAGTCAGAATTATTAGCCCTCCTGAATTATTAACTCCCCTGTATATTTTTCTCACTAATCTCTGTTTAACGGAGAGAAGATTTTTTTCAATGCATTTCTAAACAAAATTGTTTCAATAACCAATTTCCAATAACTGATTTCTTTTACCTTTGCCATGACAGTATTCAAGATACTAGTATTCAGTTTAAAGTGACATTTAAAGGCTTAACTAGGTTAATTAGGCAAGTTAGGATAATTAGGAAAGTCATTGCATAACGGTGGTTTGTTCTGTAGACAATCGAAAAACAATATTGCCTAAGGGGGCTAATAATAATGACCTTAAAATGTTTGTTTTTTTAGATGTCTTTATTTTAGCCGAAATAAAACAAATAAGACTTGCTCCAGAAGAAAAAAATATTATCGGGAATACTGTGAAAAATCCCTTGCTCTGTAAATCATCCCATAATTTGGGAAATATTTGAAAAACAAAACAAAATGAACAGGAGGGCTAATAATTTTGACCTTGTGTATATTCAAATCATCTGCACAAGAGTGTAATAAGCATCATAGTGTTAATCTTATGACAAAGAACAAAAAAAAATCTTTAAGCTGGCCAAAGAACAATTGACATTCACACAAGTAGACAATGATGACACTATTGCGGCTCAGTTTCTATTGTGTAACCGATTCATCTGCCGAACTGGTACAGACTGAGTTCACGAACAGGGAAACAACCCGCTTGCAACACCATTTCAGAAGAATTAAGAAAAACCTTACAATGGTAATATTGAATGTCTTGAAGGTCTGCATTCATTGATAAAAGATTTCATCATGAAAACCCATACAAGCACAAGAACTGTTTTTTATTGTAAAAGCCAATCTTTGCTTATCAGCCTTCAGGGGAAAGACAAATGAACCCTATCAACTCTCCCCGATAAAAAAAAGAGTCATTCATATGGTTTAAGCAAACAATGGCTCTCATGGCGGAGATCTGCTTCATTTATATGTGTGTCTTTGTTACGCTCATGCCAAGTTTGATAAGTTTGTTTCTATATTTTTCTGCTTCGGACATGAATTTGCCCGCTTTTTCACCCTCTGAGGGAGCATTTACAAAATACCATTTTTCAGCTAAAATATATTGCAGCTAGAAGGGCATCTGCTGTGTAAAACATCTACATCTGCTGAGTATGTTGGTGGTTTATTCCGCTGTGGCAACCCCTGATAAATCAGAGACTTAGCTGAAGAAAAACGAGTGAATGAAAAAAACTACAGGTCTGGCATGCTTTATTTACAGTTTACTATTTGAATCAGTTACAGTTTACTATTTGAATCATTTTTGCAAATCAGTGTGAGTAGAGATTATTTTGACAACTATTTTGTTTGTACCTAAACCACTTTAATGCTTGTGTGCTGTTGGGGATGATTTTAAGCCTTAATTTGGCCACAACTGTCTCTGTGTTTCAGCAAATGGAATGATCTTTGGTGACAAACCTTATTTTGACACATATTTTGGGAAAAAGCTTTAAAATTTATGACCCTTTCGGTATGTTAGTGGCTGTTTTTGCCCCATTGACTTCCATTATAATCACATTTTTGTATTGCAAAACCATGACACCATATAATCATGCATTCTTGATTGTTGATGTTTTTTTCTGTTGGGAAGAGGTAAAATTTGTGATTTTTACTGATAATCAAATTTGAACAATACACAAGGATTCAAAATGCATAGGACAAAAATAATTCTTACGTAAGTAAATGTATACTTGAGCATGCACTTATACAAATGTTATGTACTGTATTAAAAAAAAAAATGAATGCGATCAATGCCCTAATATACTCTGACTGCTGCCACCTCTGCTCAATAGTATGGCATAATTTTGTTTAGACATATCACCTGAGCCATTTTACACTTTTAAGTGTGGCCATTGGCAAAACATCTACCACACCATAGTGAATTATTCATTATTATTTTATCTCCTGCTTTTGACGTCATGGCTGTGTGCCGACAGGATATTTGCTGGCCTTTAGGATTGTGTACGTTCTTGTGGTGCCATCGGCCCATCAGCATTGTCATTTAATCCGTTTTCAGTGACTCAAGAGTAATTACAAGGCATTTATAGCTCACAAAAAACACACATACTGCAGCTTTAAAGTCCAGGGATCAATTTTGCACAATTAAGAACTCAATTTTAATCAACAACAAAAACAAAATGTTTTGCATTGTGTACGTACTTCTGAAGTTATTGTTCTTGATTATAAAATCTTAGTGTTGGTTATTCTTGTGAGCATTTATTTTGAAAGAAGCTGACTGACCATCTTCCTCTTTTAAGCTTGCTTATGACAAAGCAATCTATTGAAATGTAGAAAAGAAAAAGAATGGAATTGAAATCTGAAATCAACTCAGTTCTCAAGTTTGACGTCCTTTTAGTCTCGAGGATACTATGGGTCTTGTTTTGGAATTGCAGATTCTAAAAATCGTCCATTGTTGACATGCAAAGCAGGAAATAATGAGAGCGCACTTCCTCTTTCTAATCTGTGTGAGGCATGAGTAAAGGTTGCCATAGGAACACGGCCATGTGTTGGAAGTAAGCAACAGAAAATGTATTATCAAAACCGGTTAGTGTGCTAGTGTGTGCATTTGTAGCAGTCCAAAAGTACTGCAGGATATTGCTATCTAAATTAACCTAGTTTGTTCCAAACCAGACCTTCCAGGGAGGCTCTCCATTACATGCATCTGCAAATTTGGGAAGTCACGACAGTGCAGACTGTTAAATCTGAGAACAAGCCATGAAGCCAGGGTGGGGTTTGTGTTTATAAAGTAACACTTTTTTTTTCTTTAAAACTAAACTTGAATATGACTCTGGGCATTACAAACCACACAGGCAGGGCTGATATGTCTCGTATGGACAAAATAAAAAGTCTATAACTTCATATTATGCTCTATCCTTTATTTTGTAGTGTACTAAAATACGTTGTTTACAGTAATACTTTTTCATAATTTAAATGAGTGCAATATTGCATGTCATTATGGGAAAGCAGACCGAAACATAAATAGTAGCATCGTGAGAAAGTTGCAATCTTGAAAGTACAATGCTTATTCATTCATTCATTTTCCTTCGGCTTAGTCCCTTTATTTATCAGGGGTCCCCACAGTGAAATGAACCGCCAACTTATCCAGCATATGTTTTACACAGCGGATGCCCTTCCAGCTGCAACCCAGTACTGGGAAACATACACACATTCATTCAATTCACCTATACCGCATATCTTTGGACTGTGGGGGAAAGCGGAGAACCCGGAAGAAATCCACACAAACACGGGGAGAACACGCAAACTCCACACAGAAATGCCAACTGACCCAGCCAGGACTCGAACCAGCGACCTTCTTGCTGTGAGGTGACAGTGCTAACCACTGAGCCACCGTGTCACCTAGTATAATGTTTACATTTTGCATTGAATTTAGCATTTTTTATTTATTATTTTAATGTTGGACCTGTAATCATTCGTTTTTGAAAAGCGTTTTATATTTTATTAACATTTATTTTATATTTCTACATTTTTAATCACGCATTTAACATGAAGTTCTAAATAAAGTGAGAAATATGATCATATATGAATGAGCACATTTCTGAATAAATACTTTAAATGTAAAAATAAGTAAACATTTACATGTGGTCAAAATATTTAAACTATTAATTGATTGAATTTACAGTAACGGTACTATACTGCAATATATTGGTATATTATATTGTGATATGAGATTTTTGTCACATCGCCTAGCCATATACGCAGGCACAAACTAGAAGCAGCCAACATTTCCAAGTCTTCGTTTATAAAAATAGTCAGTCTGATGAAATTTATTCGTGCATGCAAACCGAAAACAACTTCTCTGGTCATAGTTCACTTGAAAGTCAAACTTTCTGTACAAAAGCATGCATGCTATGTGCACCGAGCACATTGTTGACCAGGCTGACTGAGCTTTTCTAAAGTTTGGTGTCATCTCCAGTCAAGGAAATGGGCTGAGACTGGCAGGACTTAACGCTGGTGCTCCAGTTCGAATAGTTCCAGCTCCAGATTTAGTTCAGCCTGCTGTGGCCCGATGGCCTGGATACAGCTGGCCTATGGGGAGCTACGACTGATTAGTTGACACTGACATTCTTTGCAAACACTTCCACATAAAGACAATTAACAATACAGTGCACAGGACAGTCGTAGTTTAACAGCCAAGGAGGTACAAAGAACATATCTCAACTGTAAGGTTTGATGTAGTTCCACAAATGAGAACTTTTAAATATATATACTATAATATGTACAGCAGGTTTGGTTAAAAGTGCTGTATGTAAGTTTTTTTCACTCTTCTAAAGCATAATCCATTATATGTTTGTAGATATTTAAGATATTTTGAATGAGATATTTTTAAGATATTTTACATGCTAAGTGAACTTGCTGGTTTATCTGAAAAACAATGCTGAAGTCAGTTATTCTCCTTTGAAAATGTCCGTTCTGTGTCGAAATGTCTATCTTTGTTTTGGTCTCTATAACCTGCCCACTGCCAGGTTACTCAATTATATTTCAGATTGTTACAGATTCAGTTTTATAGATGGTTTTTAATTAGCAAATAATAATAATAATAAAAACCTTACAAATGTAAACATTAGCTGAACGGCTTACATTGTAATGGCTTGTCCTAACAGCACAAAACTTGATAAGATTCTAGCGGCAAGCAATTTGTACGCACCAGACGCAACATGACACATTTAAATACAGCTATTTAGAGTTAGGACATGGTGTAGGCTCGATGGTCAGGCATGCTCGCTCCTGGTGGTGTTGTCAATCTGGCAACCTGCATTTGCGTGGAGCCGTCAGAGGAGGGGCCCTGTGAAAAAGTGTTTTGATTTTGGACTGCAATACCTAGTTTAACCACTGGGTGTCAACCTGCAACAACTAACCCCATAAAGTTCAGGAAAAAAATGTCCTCCCTACTTGGTTGCTGGATAAAAATAACACTTGGCAGTGGTTTTGTTAATGGGTCAAGTGGGCATTATTTAATGGCCAAAGAATCTAACTCTTCATCTCTAAGAAAAAAGACCAATTATTATGACAAGCAATCTGGGCCTTGGCTACTCAGAGGTCACTCTTGGGTGCATTTAAATTGCTCCAGCTTATGTTAGACACCAGTTTGACCTTTGACACCTCCCTTTAGTAGAGAAAGAGGTGGTGAGATTGTGCTTGTGTGTGAGAAAACATGCATCTCAATATTTAGAAAAAATAAATAAATCTTGCCTTCGGACCTGAACCTGGAATTGATGCTTTAACAGAGTGCTATTTCTATGGCAACCTCTCTTTTGGCTCTTTTTCTCTTGAATCTTTCTCTATGCGCGCACACACACAGTCTGTTGTTCAACATTCCCACTCAGTAACACCTACACAACTCAAACTCATACTGAAGCTAATAATTTAACAAAAAAGGTGCATAGTCAGTGCCAAAACACAATAGAACAACTACTTAATCAAGGTGTCTTTACACACAAAGTTATAGGAGCTATACAGTGTGCAGAATACAGAAAGCCTTGATGTAACCAGTGGCTGTTAAGTAAACTGCAGACAGCAACTTACTGTTAATGTACGCATAATGTACACATTCAGTACTTTTCAAGTTCGTTTTTATTCTTAATTTTTTTAACATTTTTGCAGCAATATACTGTTAATAAACATCCATACCCTGTCCACTCTGCTAGGAGTAAATATAAATGATGAATTATGAATATAAATGATGAATATCTAAATATTTGCTTCACATTTTCCTCTCAATGACAAAATAAATCCACAAAAAAATATGGTTGTTGTGAGAAAGCAGCAGTTAAGAAAGTATTTGATCACAGGGATGTGGTGTTTGCAAAAGCAGTACAATTCACTAGCTTCATGCCAACAGACGAAGACACTGAAATCACACTTTTATGACAGTGTGATTATATAGAAAATGTGAGACTATAAACGTTATAGATCTGTCTGTGACACTATTGTTTGAATTAATCCTTCTTCTTTGCCAGATTGACATTACAATTCAGAATAGCTATTTCAGCATTATTTAGATTTATTTATTTTTTAACATTGGAGTAGCCTTAAACGTTGTGGTCATAACATATTTTCTTTCCCACAAGCAAGTTACTTTATAACTAGCACTTTTTGTGTGTATTCTTGTTGAATCGATGAATTCCTCCTCAATTGTAAGTCACTTTGGATTAAAGCGTCTGCTAAATGACTAAATGTAAATCTTTCATAACTACTTATGAGACAACAACTTAGTCATGTTTCTATATTAGCCGTTTCAATTGGCATCACTCATTTTATAACCTTTCATTTAATCGAGGGTAATTCCTGCATAAATGTACCCTTTTGGTTTTATGTTGCCTCAGATCCAGCTTCCATTTAGCCTTTGGATCATAGCAAAGATGACATCACACTACATAAAAGCCATAAACTTTAAGTCCTGTAAAGTATTAATCACTGTCAAACAAACAGCGGCATTAACATTTCAGTCTGTCTGGCCCTTTAACCCTCATTCTGTAATGAGGAAGAGGATAGCAGCAATTTAAGTGCAAATTACTGTATCGCATTGCCTGCGTTTATATACAACCTTTGGGTTAATGGTTTATGTATTTCATAGACACAAAACACATTAAGTTTTTTTTCTGAAGTAGATATTTTTGCTTCGGAAAAACATGTATTATGAAAATACAAATAAAGTTGGACTGGACTGAACTGTTTATCTACTTCTCAAAACCCTCTAATGTGTCTATATTAGCTCACGACGAACAAATATTATATCGAATTGTTTTAATTCACGTGATAATCTGACTAAAACAAAAATACCCGAAAGCTCGTCGTTGGGCTTACCCGCTGACTGATCTCTCTCATCCTCTCCTGGCGAAGTTTCGACAGATCCGCTACTCGAGACATTGCGATATGTTAAACGTCTTTGATACAATGAAAAACGAATCTTCTTACGGTAAAAGCAAATGTATATCCCATTAATTAAGATAAAAGTTCCGTTTGGTCGCTTGTTTGTATAATTGCAGCGTTTTACTAAGGCAGAAGACAGTCGTAGAGCAGCACGGTGCGGCAACTTTGAGGGAAATGAAATCTCTCTCTCTCTCTCTCTCTCGCGCTCTGTCTCTCTCTCCTCCCCTTTGCTCGATCGCTTAAGAAGCGCAAAACACGGCCCCTACCTTTAATAAACACTCACTTTCATTTTAATGTAGGGCCTACTTTAATGTATATCAAATTATTAATACAAATATATAATTTTATACATATATAACACCTTTTTTAACTGTATTACTTAATGCAATTTATTAATGCTTCAATTAATAATTCACCTAGATTTTTTAAACTATCCCATCGCCTCACAGCAAGAAGCCATTCTGTGTGGAGTTTGCATGTTCTCCCCGTGTTGGCGTGGGTTTCCTCCTGGTGCTCCGGTTTCCCCCACAAGTCCAAGGACATGCGCTATAGGTGAATTGGGTAAACTACATTGTCCGTAGTGTATGTGTGTGAATGAGAGTGTAGGGTGTTTCCCAGTGATGGGTTGCAGCTGGAAGGGCATCTGCTGTGTAAAACATATGCTGGATAAGTTGGCGGTTCATTCCGCTGTGGCGACCCCTGATTAATAAAGGGACTAAGCCGAAAAGAAAATAAATGAATAAATGAATGACGCACAACAAAGCCGATAATGATGACAGAAGAAAAAAAAATACTGTAATGAATTTCTATCAGAAAGTTCTATCAAGAGTATCTTCAAAATCTATCTGACTTGATGGATGTGGATGTTAAAAGTAGCTATCCTTATAGCACTCCTTGACACCGAATGTGATAAAAAAGAATAGCAGCGTTTAGGCCACATGTATAAGGATAACACCGTAACACCACAGATTTTTTTATGGAATATTATTCTAAATATTGCAGGAATCCTTTTAAGAACACATTCTGTCCAGTTTATGAATCTTAAAATCACTGACAGCCAATCAGAATCAACCTGACTTTAAAACGCTTGAACATTTAAAATCGCAGGTGACAAAACAGCAGAGCGTTCTTATAATAAACAGAAACATATCATGCATTGATGTGAATACAAACATAGCTCTATTTAAAATCAATGCTCTTAAGGCACATTCACAACAAAGATGGTAACTTTAACAATAACAATGTTATTGTAAAATTACAACAGCAAATGTAAGGATAATCCAGAACACGGAAAATATTGCTGGAGTGATGAGGTGATGAATGATAAAAACATTAACCGCCAATCAGAATCCATCCTGATTAAGAAGATTAAACATATAAAGCCACAGACATGTGATATAATGAATGAATGAATGAATGAATAAACAAACAAACAAACAAATACATAAATAAATAAATAAAACAATTCTGTGTTGGTGTGGATGCTAATACAGTTTTCATATAGTTGGCCTATTAATGTCTACTCTTTCAATAAAAGCCCTTTCAAAAGGTAGCAGTTTGTACTATTAAGGTTCCGTTAGGGGTAAATAATTAATTATTAATAAATAAACAAGTATTTTGTTTTGAAAAGGTACCACCTCTGAGAGGTTTGAGAATTTATGATTATAGAAAGCAATAAAATTCCTGCATGATATTAGGCTTGTCACAAGATGGACACATCTGAATGTATGAAGTGCTGCGCAATAGTCAGATGCCACCATCTGGTATTATGCAATGCTGCTACTGCTGAACAATCAGCAGTGAAGATTCTCAAACACTGCAGCTGAACTCAAACCATGACGTCAACTTTAACACCAACACCTATTCAGCAAGTCTCACAGACAGCTGAACGTTCAAGAAGGAACTAAGACTGACGTTCTTCGAAACCTCGCGGTCTGCAGAAGCAGCGGAAAAGCACCCTTGACTGAAATCAGATCCGTTACAACATTAAATGAAAATGAAATAACAGATAATGAATTTATTATGCAAATGCCCATTTAACAATGAAGCCATTTAGTTACAGCATGTAAGATGTAACTGCTTCTAAATGGTGTATTATTTTAGAGGCTCTGAATGCACCTCTGTGGCAGAAAATGGTGGACGTTTTCTTTTGGGAAAGACAGCCGAAGGGAGAGGAGGGGAGACTCTTTTCCCGCCTTGGCCGCATCTGTCGCCATGCCAACAGTGTACTTAGACTTTGGCTGGGTTCTGAGGGGAGCCTGGAAAGTTTACAGTGGGCGGCAAAGGTTTTGGGCACATTCATACAAGTAGCTTTGTTACAGAATTTCAGTAATATACCTTAATAAAAAATAATGATACTCAAAACTATTTTCACAGCATTAATTACAATATTTACACAGTTAACTTTTTTGTTGACATAATTTCATCAACTTTGTACATTGGAATATTATATTACATTTCATGTTGGTAAATAATGTTTACTGAATTACTTTAAGAGACAGCATGGTGGCGCAGTGGGTAGCACAATCGCCTCACAGCAAGAAGGTTGCTCGTTCGAGCCCCAGCAGGGTCAGTTGGCATTTCTGTGTGGAGTTTGCATGTTCTCCCCGTGTTTGCATGGGTTTCCTCCAGGTCCTCCGGTTTCCCCCACAAGTCCAAAAACATGCGCTATAGGTAAATTGGGCAAGCCAAGGTTTCCTGTCTAAAAACATGTTAGTCAAAAGCATTTACGTATACATACTGATCCAAATAGAGCCACCATATTAACCAAAGTATAGTTTAAAAAACGAACTGGGGGCTCACGAGAAATACCTGATCTCGTATCCCTCCAAATGCTCACTGACCAGGCGTGAACCTTGGGCTTAATTATCTCCAAGCTCAGGGTTCTCTCCCGGGACAGCATGCCAAACCTGCTATTGTAGTCAAGCATTATCTAAGTGTGAACTCTTGAAACTTAACTGTCATAATACTTCCAGTCTCACTGACTTCCATTGATTTTTAATAATAAAAAAACTGCTTGTTATTAATGTTGAAAATTTTTATATTATTAATGTATTGTCATAGGGGCCTCATGGTGGCGCAGTGGATAGCACGATCGTCTCACAGCAAGAAGGTTGCTGGTTCGAGCCTCGGCTGGGTCAGTTGGCATTTCTGTGTGGAGTTTGCATGTTCTACCCGTGTTGGCGTGGGTTTCCTCCGGGTGCTCCGGTTTCCCCCAAAAGTCCAAAGACATGTGGTTTAGGTGAATTGGGTAGGCTAAATTGTCCATAGTGTATGTGTGTGAATGAGTGTGTATGGATGTTTCCCAGTGATGGGTTGCACGCTGCGTAAAACATAGGTTGGCGGTTCATTCCGCTGTGGCGACCCCAGATTAATAAAGGGACTAAGCCGAAATGAAAATGAATGAATGAATGAATGTATTGTCATAAACACAATTGTCTGTAGAAAGTTTGACTGTTTACTGCCATTTGTCACTTCCTCCATAGGCAAATCAATCAGAAGTCCTAAAACAATGACAGAACAGAGCTTACTTCCGCATTGCAGAATAAGGTGAATACTGCGAGAAAAATAAAATGTAAAAATAATACGAGTACGCTGCATACAAGCTGGCTGAGTGCTCTCGTGTTTGATTTTTTGTTTTTAAATATGTTGCATGGTTTAAAGCTAGTCAAATCTCTAAGCAGATTAAAGCAAGATTAAAGCAGGTCAAATCTTCCAACAGATGTACCGTCCCATCTAGCCGTTTTGGATTTGTCAAACAATACTGACTGTATAGCTCAGACTGCTTAATCTGGTCTACATAATCTGCCAGTGGAACAGATAAGAGAGCAGAGACTAAAAGAATAAAAATGAAAAGGTCAGACTTAAAAAAAGGCAGCAAAAATAAATAATAAGACAAAAAGTGTCTCATTTATTTTTAAGTCCGACCTCTTCATTTATTTTCCAAATTGTATTCATTATTACCTGTTTATGTCATTTATATATGTTAATAAAATAATCTTAAGGTTAATATTATGAAATTAAAACCTAGTGATGATGATACTGATACTGATGATGATGATGATGTGTGTGTGTGTCTGTTGTTTTTTTAAGTCAGATATGTAAAATGTATTTTTTTACTGTAATATTCACTATTAATACAGTTTTAATACAATTTTATACATACATACTTCTATAAACTTTGTTGTTTTAATATATTTTCAAATCCTCAAAATATTCAGCCATTGCTCCAGTCTTTGGTTTGTCAGAAATTATTGTAAATGTTTTGAAAACATCTTTTCCACTACAATATTCTACAATATTACTGTTTACCTTTTTATTCAAATAATCAAATAAAATCAGACATTTTACAAAACAAACGCACGCACGCGCACACACACACACACACACACACACACACACACACACACACACACACACACACACACACACACAC
>CAIGQW010054307.1:7393535-7407314 GCA_903798125.1 Danio choprae
CAACGTTTATTTTGAAAGGCTAATCAAATAATATGTTATTGAAATTCCTGTTTAGTTGCTGTGTTTGGAATTTAACAATACGTTAAATAAAATAAAAAAGTTTTATGACATGTCATTTAAAACATAGGACTCATAATAACTTGACACCAGTGTGCAAACATTATATGTGGGGTTGTTGCCAGTAATATCATGCTATTAAACCATCCAGATTTACCGCAAGGGGAATTTCCTCACCGCAATGGCCCTAGCAATGACAATGCAATGTGGTTGCTAAGGTACACAATTTATAAGCAAGAAATAGTAAATGTGTTAAATCACATTAACATTAAGAAAGTTTTAGTTAAATGAGGGGAAATCTTCCACTGCAGCCATAAAAACAAGGAAACACCACAGTACGTTTTTTTCTTCTTCTTTTTTTCTAAAGGTTACGTCCTTCCTCCCATGCGATACACTTGATGTAATTATTAAATATTCTTTGATGTCTCGCTCTAAATTGTTCCCACTCACTGGTAAAGAATAAACTCCCAGAAGCTAAAAGAGTTAAACACAAACATAGTCATGCTGCTTTGAGATTGTCTGTCCTTTCACAAGCTGCTTCCTTGTGTGTGTGTGTGTGTGTGTGTGTGTGTGTGTGTGTGTGTGTGTGTGTGTGTGTGTGTGTATGGGGTCAGATCAGACTTCAAACAGCTGACTAGACGCGTGTGTGTGATTGTTTGCGTGTGGGTTCATGTGTGTATGCATCTGGAACTAAGAGAGAGAAGCAGAAAGAGCTTGAAAAGGAAGTCCAGTCACATGATAATGGTTCTGTGTGTCCCAGCTGATCATATGGTGGTGTTAAATCAAATGCGTAACCATATAATGAAGGAGGATGTAGACAAAGTTATGTTATATATATTATATATATGATATTATATATGATATTATATATATATATATATATATATATATATATATTTACACATCACATTTTACAGTACAATAATGTGGTCTAAAAATTACCAGACACATCTATTAAAGTGAAAAAAAAATAGACGTCTGACATTCTTTATAAAGAAAGTGTCTGTCTAATAAAACTCCTCCCTTCTTTTTGCTGGAGTGTTTGTGTAAGAGCCTGCGGGCCTGGCATGAAAATCTTACTCCCTAAAGTGGACCAGTAATCACGAGTGCCAATTCAGTCGACGATCCCTCAAGATCTACACTGAAAGTATGTGTGTGTGTGTGTGTGTGATTTTTAGTGCCATGATGTCATGGAAAGGCCCACAATTCAAACAGACCTTTAGCTGTAATGATAAGAGGACGTGTTTAAATGATAACTGGGTGAATGTGACCAATCAGTCTTGACCTTATGAGTTTATATTGTATGAACTGGCACATGGGAAAGTTTTATGCTTTTATTTATATCATGTAAAACAAATAAAAAAAGGTAACTGCGATTTTATTTCAGAGTTGTAACTTTATAACTGTAATATGAAAAAATTAAGAGACCACTTAAAATTCTCTGTTTCTCTGGATTTACGGTTTATAGCTATGTTTCAGTCAAAGATTTTCGCTTTATTTATTTACTTATTTTTTTGCATGAAATAAGAAATAGTTTGTCCATGTTTCTATACATGTTTATGTACATTTTTAGACAACAAAATATTAATGTTTTAACCTCAGAAGACTTAAGTAAATCAATGTATTGTGGAATAAACCTGGTCTTCAATCATAACAAATGAAATAATTTGTTATTGCCATGCAAACACAGGGAGAACACGGAAACACAGGGAGAACATGCAAACTCCACACAGAAACGTCAACTGACCCAGCCGGGGCTTGAACCAGCGACCTTCTTGCTGTGAGGCGATTGTGCTACCCACTGCGCCACCGTGCTGCCCTATAATGTTTTATATATATATATATATATATATATATAGTAATGTTGCGGAATAATAGATTTAAGGTCAAATATGGCATTAATATATACAGTCTTGCCATAATCCTGGCAAATTCTGACTTAAAGTTATTTTTATTTCAACCAGCAAGTTTTTTTCTTTTTTCTTTTTCTTTTTTTTCTTCCAAAAGATAATAAGACACTGTACAAGAGGCATCATTATGGGAAAAAACTTTAGCTTTTATTTACATTTGACCAAAAAAAATTTTTTTCCAGGGTATGAATAATTTTGTGCTTGACTGTATATATGAATGACATATTTAATCTTAAATCAATTATTCCACAATATTACTTTTCTAACTATAATTTAAATGAAATATAGACTTTTCAAAAACATGTCAAAAAATCTTACCGACCCCAAATTTTACAATGGCAGGAGGGTTTATAATATCACAGTTAACATTATGCCGATTACCTAGTTTTTTTTTCCTCTCTGAAATAGACGTCTATAGATTTGACAGTCCAATAACATGACTAACCCTAATGTGAGTAAATGAGAACTGCGTTTCACAAGCGCTGCAATACTGACTCAAAAAACAATGTCATCTTCAGGCCTGTCATCACTCGACCATAAAATCCTGCTTCTGCGTCTCATAGTAGTAAACTGGGTCAAAGATAATATTGTGACCGCTGTCCACCCTTAAAACAACTACAAAAGGTGCTTTCTTCATTCAGTCACATGGATTTCTCGCTGACTTTTTTTTTGGTGTTGGTGGTGGTGGTTTAAAGAGTCTCCTATAACACAGTCCACAGATTAAAGTGTTTTTTCAAAAACAAAAAAGCAAGTTTATTTCATCACAGTGCCGGAACACTTAAGCTTTTCTGAAGATAATTAAATAAGCGATTAACGGATTTGATAAGGCATCCAAACTGCAAACTCTGTGTTGATTCTGAGAAAGTTGGGGCCTGCAAAAGTTAGCAACAGCGAGTGAGTCAGCGTTTGCCAGGTTCCTATGATTCATGGCAAGCAGGAGTCTGGTTCTCAGAACAATCTGAGCTGTGGAATATGAGCTGGGAGCTTTCTGAAAGTCCAAACTGAATATTATAAATGCAGAAACTGAAATGATAGAGCAAATACACTGGAAAAAAATACACTTTAAACAAACAAATTCAATTTAGTAATGTTCAACTTCATTTGTTTGTTTAAATTCAGCCCATATACATTGTTTGCATGTTTACCTTAAAAAAATGTGTAAATCCAATGAATCTTCTTTTTCGGTGTGCATTTTATGTTTAACATCAAAGGCATAGTTCACACAAAAATGTAAATGTTGTCATCATTTACTTAACCTCCACTTGTTTCAAAATAATGTACACTGTAAAAAATGCACACAATTCATTCATGTTGTCCCAACACAAGTTAACTTAACAAATTTAAGAGGATTGAACAGAAAACAATTAAGTTGTTCCCCAATGTCAACAATTGTGCTGTTTCAGCTCATTTTAATAAATAATTAGGACACACAGCAATATATATATATATATATATATATATATATGAGAGCATACCGAAGAATGTTGGAAAGCACCAGCCATTGTCTTGCATTGTATTTTTGGTTCCTAATATGGCTTCTTTTCCCCAGTATTCTTCAGAATATATTGTTTTGTGCTCAACGGAAGAAATAAATTCTTTTAGAACCACTTAAGTGAGTAAATGATGAGTAAATGTTTATTTGTGGGTGAACTATCAATAAGTTCTCAATCACACACGACTGTCTTACTCTGCCCTCTGTTGGACTAAAGTGACACTATCATCTGCTTCCACTATTAAAGGATTAGTTGAATTATTTGCATTTTTTTAGGCAAATTTTTCAGGACATGGCATTGAGACTGTAGTTTCAAACCATTGAACAAACCACTGGACACCATAAAAGTCCACTATATGGAGAAAAATCCTGAATATTTTCCTCAAAAAATTTAATTTCTTTTTTATTCATTCATTCATTTTCTCTGATTTATCAGAGGTCGCCACAGCTGAAAGAACCGCCAACTATTCCAGCATATATTTTACACTGCAGATGCCCTTCCAGCTGCAACTCAGTATTGGGAATCACCCATACACTCTCACAATCATACATACACTCATACACTATGGCCAATTCAGTTTATTCAATTCACCTGTACTGCATGTCTTTGAATTGTGGGGGAATTCTGAGCAACCGGGGGAAACCCACGCCAACACAGGGAGAACATGCAAACTCTACATAGAAATGCACACTGGCCCAGTCGGTACTCGAACCAGTGACCTTCTTTCTGTGAGGCGACAGTGCTAACCACCTACTTTATTTTTAACTGTAGAAATAAATATGGTCTTGGATGACAAGGGGATGAGGTGAGTAAATTATCAGCAACCTATTAGTCTAGAAGTGAACTTATTGTAAGTGCCCTTATTATGTCTTTCCAGATTTTACCCTTAATGTTAGGGGAAATTACTGCAAATTTCACAATGAATAAATTTATGGCTTCTCAAGTGAAGTGTCTGAAACATGTAGGTTTGTAACAAATTTCCATAATGTCAGCATATGATCTTTATTTACTTCCTGAATGCAATGTCTACCTACAGTACATTAAAGCACTGTATGATTATAGAATTGATCATTTAGTTGGTGTTGTCAAAAGGTTGAGAACACATTGTTTTCTGCACTGCAAGGCCAAAAACTTTCAAAGGGTAAAACATTGGACTCAGGTTAATACAAAATCAATGTCATTAAAACTGTTAGTTTCATTGGGTTTACAGCACTGAGGAAATTCTTTTAGGTCCCAACATGTGATGTAAGCGGTCAACCAATCACAACAGTCAGGGTGTGACCAATCAGAACAGAGTTTAGAAAGGTAAGAAAGAGTTAATAAACCTACTTACTGAATGATTATTCATTCATTCATTTTCAAACCGGAGCACCCAGAGGAAACCCACACCAACACGGGGAGAACATGCAAACTCCACACAGAAATGCCAACTGACCCAGCCGAGGCTCGAACCAGCGACCTTCTTGCTATGAGGCGATCGTGCTACCCACTGCGCGACCGTGAGGCTACTGAATGAATAATTTCAGACATTGTTAGAAAATAGATGCAATGTATGTTATGAAAAAATGAAAGCGTTTTTTGACACTGGATTAGTGTTGTTTAATAATTAACTGTGTGCAGAATAAAGGTTTGTATTTATATAATATAGAGTTGGAGTCAGAATTATTAGCCCCTTCCCATTTGACTATTTAACGTAGAGAATTTTTAACACATTTTTAATCACAATTATGACAGTGTCTAATATTTTTCTAGTTATTTAGCATGATACTAATATTCAGCACCTTTAAAAGTTTAATTTAATAACATAACCAGGTTATTAGGTTACCTAGGCCAGTTAACAGTGGTTTTGGATAACAGTGGTTTTCTTCTGTAGCCAATCGAAAAAAAAATAATTCTTAAAGGGGCAAATAATATTGACCATGAAATTTGCTCTTAAAAATATAAAAATGTTTTTTATTTTACCAAAAAAAAAACAAACAAACAAAAAACACTGGAAATAGAACGAAAAATGTACAGGAGGGCTAATAATACTGACTTCAACTCTATACGCATGAACTGTGTAAATGTATTAGGTTTATAAATACACAAACGTACATGCATAAATATTTATATACATATAATTTTGTTATATATGAATGTTTTACATATAAATTATAATAATAAACATTTTGTGTACATACATACATATATACAGTCAATAATTCCGGCCTTGACTGTACATGGATGTTTGAATTTATATATACATAATAAATATACACAGTACACACACAAAAAAATATTATTTAAATGCAACATTCATTTTATATGTAATTAGTTGCAATTAATCATTAAACAGCACTACACTGGATGAATGTAAACATCTTCAAAAAAACTCCAAAACAAAATTATAAACCTTTAAAATAATTCAAATTCAGCTAGAGATTACAGATCCCAAATGCTACTGGTAACACTTTTGATTTTATGAATTTTATAGTAACAACTAAGCAGGAATGATGACGCATGCCAACATTGTTTTGAATTTGGCCATAGTGGGAAGGAAGCTGGGCTCCTACCTTGCGGTTAGCAGTCATCTTGCGTAGGAAGCTCAGTGTTCGCTCCAGACGATTTCCTGACAGATCCTCTTTGTTTTCGTCCCCCCTTGCCTTTACGTTTCTTCTATCTGTATCCGAACCCAGAGCTGCACACTCACTGTCTATACTGTACCATGACAAATGTATACTTAATGCATTAATACTTACAATATGTAGGGCCAATTGTTTACAACAAATAAGTGTTAGAAGTCTCACCTATTGGATGATCCTCCGATCTGGTGGTACAAATTACTCTCTAGATCACAGCGAACAAGACAGGAAAAAGGTTTACAATGATTTCAGGAAATAGACTATGCATTCAAATGTGTACATGCCAGAATGTTGGGTTCTCTATGTTAGTTTCAGTTTTACAGCAAGGCAGAGTGGATATAAAGAGTACCTAACAACAACAAAAAACACTTTGTTCAATTTCAACCACACTCATGTTCAAAAGTTGGGCTAATTTTATGATGTTTTAAAAGTAGGCACTTAAAGTATTTTCACCAGGACTGCGTTTATTTGAAAAACAATAAAAATAGTAATACAATGACATAAAATACTATTAATAATGTATTATATTTTAAAATATAATTATTTATATCTTTTATTTATGCATATTTATACAACTGCCCCAAAAACAAACACACGGGACTCACCAAGGCAGTAAGAGCGCGGGCGAGGGGCGGAGCTTCTGGGCATCTGTTGCATCATACACAGACTGGGGGCGGAGGCACTGCATCCATGCATCTGATTGGACTGCTCCTGAATACAGATTCAGAGGAAATTAAAAACGACTTGATAGAAAACTTTAATTAGTTTACATACACTGTAAAATATGTGTAAATTAGCAGTTTTCCGTATTTCGTGATTCATGTTTTTATTATTTCCTTCACCCCCCCCCCTTTATTTATGCTTTTGAATTGCATTATGGGACCTTGATATTTTTTCCAACAACTTTTAACCTTGAAAAGATTGAAAAAGTAACTTTTATTCATATTCTTAATAAAAGAATTAAGAATACATCCAGGAAGCTCTACGCCAGGGGTTCAACAGACCCTCCACGTCACCAGCCGCATCTAGTTTCTTTTTTGTTTCCAGGAAGGATGGAGGACTGCATAGATTACCGAGTGCTAAATGACGCCATGTTGAAGTTCGCTTATTCACTACCACTCGTACCAGCTGCCTTAGAAGAGCTTCGTGAGCCACGGGTGTTTAGCAAACTGGACCTTCGCAGCGCTTATAATTTGAGCCATATCCAAGAAGGTGATGAGTGGAAAACTGCCTTTATCACTCCTACTGGCCACTATGAGTATCAGGTGATGCCCTATGGCCTAGCCATAAACTTCCAAAACTTTGTGAACAAAATCTCCCGGGACCTCCTGCCCCATTTCATCAGCGTCTACATCAACGATATCCTAATTTACTCCCGTAACATGACAGACCACCAGACTCATGTGCGCCAAGTCCTACAACGCTAGAGAAAACACCAACTCTATCTCAAAGCGGAGAAATGTGAATTCCATCGAAGCACCATATCCTTTTTCGGGTACGTGATCTTGGCTGAAGGGGTCCGAATGGAGAACGGTAAGGTGGATGCCGTGGCCAAGTAGGAAGAACTCCAGACAGTCAAGCAACTACAAAGGTTCCTTGGTTTCGCTAACTTTTATCGCCGGTTTATTAAGAATTATAGTCTCCTCTCTGCCCCTTTAACCTCCCTCCTTAAAGGCGGACGACGAACCCTCTCCTGGAACTCCGATGCTCGTCAAACCTTTAACAAGCTCAAAAAGAAGTTCCCCTCAGCACCCATCCTGAAACACCTCGATCCTACACAATCCTTTGTAGTGGAAGTCGGTGTGGCAGATGTGGGAGTTGGTGCCATCCTCTCCCAATGGTCTGGTGAACCCCGAGCTCTGCATCCGCGTGAAAGAAAGTTTAGTCCAGCGGATCAGAATTATGAGATCGGTGACCGCGAACTGCTGGGTATCAAACTTGCCCTTGAGGAGTGATGGCACTGGCTCGAAGGAGCTCAATTTCCCTTCACTGTCATTACTGATCACAAAAGCCTCCAGTACCTTCTCAATGCCCAACGTCTTAATGCCTGTCAAGCCCGCTGGTCATTATTCTTCGCTCGTTTCAACTTCCAAATAACCTACCAACCGGGTCATAAAAACTGCAAAGCCAACACCCTTTCCCGGATGTACTCACCGGACCCAATTAGTGATACTCCGGAACCCATTCTACCTCCTTCAATCTTTCTGGCATCTATACTATGGCAAGTGGATGAAGAGATCTGTGTAACCACATTCGAGGAGCCAGCATCGCCTGAACTTTTCCAGGGCCTCACCTACGTGCCTACCAGTCACCGTCTCTCTCTTCTGGTCTCAGGACACCCTGGCAGCAGGCGAACCCTCTTGCTCCTCCAAAAGAAGGTTTGGTGGCCAAAAATGGCCAAGGACGTTTCCCAGTATGTCCGGGGGTGTTCAGTCTGTACCATCACCACCACTCCTCGCCAACTGCCCGAAGGTAAATTGCAACCATTACCTATTCCCCGCCGGCCCTGGACACACCTCGGAGTGGACTTTGCCATGGACTTACCTCCCTCAAAAGGTTACACTACTGTTCTTGTTGTGGTTGATCGTTTTTCTAAAGCCTGCAAACTAATCCCTCTCAAAAGTCTTTCCACAACTTTCGAAACGGCCAAAGCACTTTTCCACAACGTATTTCGCAATTATAGACTCCCTGAAGACATCGTTTCCGACAGAGGACCACAGTTCATCTCCAGGGTCTGGCGGGCATTCTTTCGACTTGTGGGTACTACCATCAGCCTCTCCTCTGGATTCCACCCTCAAATCAATGGCCAGACTTAATGCAAGATTCATGAAATCTCCCGATACCTCCGGACATACTGTGCTCATTACCAGAACACCTGGAGCCAGTATCTACTGTGGGCCGAATATACCCAGAACTCCCTCTGACAAACCTCCACCAGACTAACCCCTTTTCAATGTGTTCTAGGAGACCAACCGTCACTGTTCCCCTGGACTGGCGAGTCCTCTGAGGTACTGGCGGCAGATCACTGGTTCCAGGACTCAGCGCATGTCCATCTCCAGTGGGCAGTGCGGAGGCATACTGAGGCCACAAACCGCCCCAGGTTACCTAATCCTATTTACCATCCGGGAGATAAGGTATGGCTTTCTACTAGAAATATTCGCCTTCGTCTGCCCTGAGAAAGCTGAGTCCCCGCTACATGGGCCATTCACAATTCATTCCCAGATAAATCCAGTCACTTACCATCTCAACTTACCTCCACGTAATAAAATGTAATCCACCTTCCACATAGCCCTGCTCAAACCTCACTCTAACCCACTATTTTTCATCAATCCACAGAACCAGAACCGCCTCCCCCTCCAGAACAACCTGAAATCCTCTGAGATCGCATCTATCGGGTCCATGAAATCCTCGACTCCCGGTGGTATTGGCCAACTCCAATTCCTCATAGACTGGGAAAGGATTCAGCCTCGATGAGAGGTCATGGACTCCCCGCAATGACATCTTAGATCCTACTCTTCTCGAGGAATTCCATAAACAACACCCAGATTGCCCAGCTCCCCGAGGCCGAGGTTGCCCCCGCCGCCGATCTAGGGTGCCAGGAGTCACCCGTGGAGGGGGGGGGGGGGGTAGTGTCACACCCTCCGCACGTTCCCTCAATTCCAGTCACTACACACAGTCACCATCCACCACACACCACACCCGTGAACAATTACCAGAGTTCTAATCACCCACACCTGCACCTGCAATCACCCACTCTCTATAAATACTTACCTTACTCAGTTACTCACCGGCTGGAATCAACATTGGATGGTCTCCACTTCTTGGATCTTCTCCCTGTTGCTCCGATCTCTCCTGTGCTCCTTTAAGGCTTGCTTTACGTTCCTGTGGATGCAAACGACCGATTAAGGGAAATGACTTTTGTTACGTTGGTGATTGCAATGAACTTGAACTTACCTCTTGGACTAGTGTGTGAGAGCCTTCAACCCGTTGCACCGCTCACCTGTTTACCCACTGTTTGTGCATGCTCCACAATAAATACTCACAAAGTAATCCCTGCCTTCTCTCCTTTGTGTGTGTGTGGCCGTGACAGATATATTGTCTGGGGTGGTGTTGTATTTTACGGTACAAAAACCTTGTAATAATCTGCCAGTACATTTTCTGTTATTTTACACAACTATTCCTCTAAATATTATTATTATAAAGGTCCCACAATGCAATTCGCAATCGTAAATAAACAGAAACTATCCAAAGGTTTGTGCGTAGTACGAGTTTTCTAAAATGTAACATTGTGATTGCAATTTAAAATAACTTTTTAAAAAATGTATTGTCAATTTTAATGCAAAACCTAATAGTAAACAACATTTGCTGCTGATTTGCGGCTCAGAATTATTTTTTAAATCAACGCTGAAAATTGCTCTGCTGCTTGCTTAATGTTTTTTCCTTGTGGAAACTACAAAAACTTGTGGAACAGAACCTTTTTAACAATTTGCAACATTTTGCAACATAAAAAATATTTCTCACAATTTTATGCATGTTTGCTGAATTAAAGTATTGTTGCTTGTGATTTTCTTTTGGAAAATCAATATTACTGACCCCAGACTTTTGAATAGGAGTGTCAGAATGTATATACAGTAAGAATTATCACCTTTTTAATATCTTAATTATTCAAATTTCACTGTAAATACAAGTTCAATATTGTGCTATTCACCTGCAGTTTAATTGTGCTAAACAGTTTTATCATATTTTAAAATGGTTAAATAATAGGTTAATTCAGACTGAAACTGTAAATGTAGCAAGTGACCAACAGAAACTCACTATGACCTCTTAGCTGAATTAAAAGAAGCTTAACTTTATAGTCCAAAATGATAATATCAAAATATTAGTCTTAAAATTATCTATAAGCTAGTGTGCTATAAAAAACTGCATTTAGAAGATATAAGCATTCAAAACATTCCTTTCTGCGAATAAGAATCAACAACTTTTTAGGACATACACATCAGACATGCACTTCAGCTTCTTATTAGGTCCTCTGACCAATTAAATGCTCTCTAGTATCTAAAGTGTGTATCTGAACACCAAAGACACACTAAAATAACTGAAATTGATCACTTATTCTAAAGAAATGAGCTAAATAAACATACATTGATATGAACAAAATGCTATTGGCTAATATTTTAAAAGGGGAGGAGGTACTCAATATGTCCTGCCTAGTATGTTTCCATTGAAATTACATCACACATTACAAGCCCTTACATCTCGTGAATAAACGCTTGCCAGTAAAAACTTTTTGGATGTGTTATTTGTTGAAGTATATTTGCTAAAAATAACCATAAACATATCTAAATTGCAGTGTTCATATCAATGTTGTTGGCTCAAAGTCCATTATGAGCATTATAAGATGGCTATCTACTTTATGTATAATGCAGATCACAGAGGCTCTATGTGTATTCTTCTAACCACCAGCGCAGATCGATGATGATCCTGATGCTCCACTCCAACTTCCTCCTCCGTGAGTGACGTCAGGGAGGCTTGAGTAACAGACCTGCGCACTTCCCGGGCTCTTTTGGACCTCAATGCACCGTTCAGCACTAAGGACATCTCATCCGGGTCAAGATCCTCGAGACTCACACTGAAAAAAATCAAACATACATTGTTATTGCATTACATGGTACAGCAAGTAATTGTAGGTCAGACATGTTTTCATCCCGTCGTCTAATCACTATCATTACAGAGCACCGTAAAATTATAAGTTCCATAGGACACCTGCAATAACATAAACAGACCTAATACACACATGTAAACACATACAAACTCATGACAACACAGTTTTAAAAACCTTAAGCTTACTCTTTCCTTGTCCTGTAGTTAATCGGAAGTTAGTTTTGTTTAAAGTAACAAAAATCTCGCACTGAAATATAATGTTAGCGCTGTACTGCAGAGACCTATGTATCTGTGTGTGTGTGTGTGTCTTCACTGAGTACATTGGCACTGGCTGGTAGTGATCTCACAATAATAGTCCACAGAGAGACACAGTAGAGGCCCTATATGAGTGGACGAATGTGTGTTTGTGTGTGTGTGTGTGTGCGTGAGAAAGCAATAACAGAATAATGGAATAAAAACCATTATAGAATAAAAATGAAAGGAAATACTAGTAAAAAACTAAATATGTTAATATATTTTGTATATATGTAAATGATCTACTATGTTGCATCTTAAGTGCTATTTAAAGTCTATGCACATCAAATAAGTATATACGACATAAAATAAAACAAAATTAAAAAAAGACTAAAAAAGGTATGTTGTTAGTCGCATTGCCAGACTTTCAGACTGACAGCAGATGGTCTGAACTCTATAGCAGCTTTCATTGTGCAAGGACCACCCAAAAGGGTTAAGGCCGACAAGAAAAGCAACCAATCACAGTTCATTTTATTCAGCTTCATGTTTAGTGGAGGGATAACATGGAGTTTACACTTATATTAAAACTCAAAGACATCTACAGTAGATGATCTTGATAAGCGCTTATTGTCACAATTGAAAGCACTTTATCTTTCGTTATACTGGAGGGGGTTTGGCATCTCAACCTTTTTTTTTGGAAGTGGATTGTTAAAGGCACAGTTTGTCATTTTCATCAATAGGGGGCATGTTTTCACAACAACCAAAGGCATATTTTAACGATGCCATGGCTGAGTGTGGAATAATGGGAGTTGTGGTCTTCTTTACATCCTATGGGACTCCTGCAAAATAAAGTATTCAAAACTAAAACTATAAAAACAAACTGGAAATCGAGGGTCATTAGCATGGCCACACAGGACATGTCTAACTAGTTAAAATTGCTTATTTTTTTTGGATTTGAACATTCTTCAAAACATCTTACCTACATAATGTAGGTATAAACAAAATATATAACATTTCTATTTTTTTTTAATATTTTAATGACAGAAATCGTACATATTGTGCAGTTAAAGACACACACATCTCTGGGAAATCTAGTTCAATTCAGCGATTAGATGAAAATTATGAAACTCCTGAAGTGTTTTTCATTTAGTGAGTGTTATGGATATTCTCACAATGATCTGTAGGCAACCCATTTAGAGCTATAAACATATATAACATTAGCCCATAGTATTTAGCAAAGGCTTAACCTTCATGAATATGCAGTTTTAGCATGATTTCCCTGAAAACCCTTAGAAGTCTGTGCAGGAACTGGAGGTTGTGAAATTTATTAGAAATGCTAGTGCTATATATATGTATTATGAAAAGCAAACAAAACTGTCAGACAAAGTCTGCATTTTTCACCATTTTGGTTTCATTAAAAATCATTATTATAATAAAACAAATGGGTTTCGATATTTTTTTTTCTGCAATACATGTTGCCCAAAACCTCCATTTGCCCATATAACCCACTCTGAGACTTGTCCTGTACTGCTTGATGAGATTGGAAAAAAACAGAAAAAGAATCAGAGAGCATTTTACAATATAATTTCGTTACATGCTTCAAATTCTTTGTGCACTTATTGTCCAGAATTCATCAATTTATTTTCTGGACAGAAACGGCCAATGACATAATCCTTCTCCTGTGCTAAGTGACCCATTTTTGTGTTGATTCTGATGTTTGTTTTGTATGATTCTCCAACATTGGTCCAACCATTGCTTATTATAAAATGTATATCATAATTTTCTAGATTATGCAACAGTCAG
>CAIGQW010054307.1:7467314-7494725 GCA_903798125.1 Danio choprae
GACAATTTAGCTTACCCAATTCACCTATACCGCATGTCTTTGGACTTGTGGGGGAAACCGGAGCACCCGGAGGAAACCCACGCCAACACAGGGAGAACATGCAAACTCCACACAGAAACGCCAACTGACCCAGCCGAGGCTCGAACCAGCGACCTTCTTGCTGTGAGGCGAACGTGCTACCCACTGCGCCACTGTGAGGCCCCCTTGATTTATTCACAGTACAATTTTAGTGACAGTAAACAAATTGAGACTCATTTTACCATTATTTTACGCTTAATTTTTATAGACGGTTGCAGAAATAATTTGTTTTGAACTTTTCGGCACGTGCACAAGCTATGGCTGGAGGGAGAGTGAAACCAGCATGCTGAACAACAGCATAGCCTTTTTTGGTTTATTTTTTATTTTTTATTATATATTTTTTTATCCTAAAACCGAAAATGCCATTTTGCTGCAACCTAGTTACCAGTCACCACTTCTTTTAGTTTTAAGCTAAGTAAACTAAGCAATAACAAGTTCAGCCTACCGTAATATGAATATAAATACTACTAAATTGTCATTATTAATCATAATACTAATAATAGTTAGTAATAATCAGCAATAGCCTATATTACTTGCCATTGAATAACTATTAGTTTAATAATACGTTAACACTAGTTTTTAGAAGTCAGTGTTAAAACTGCTTGCCACAGCACACCTCATCTGAGAAACGGGGGTGGATAGATCATAGGTGCCTTAAGTCTCTCTCTCTCTCTGCAGCTCCATAAAACCTCTGGAATTCACGGTTGACAGAGTGAGACTGCAATGATTCATTTCTGCAGCAGAAAAAAAGAGATTCATTTGTGCATTTGAGCAGGAGAAAGAAGCCGAGACAATTACTGGAGCATTGGTTGAGGTACAGGCAAGGAATTCGAGTGGACTCATATGAAATGGCTGGACAGCTGTTCTTATTTAACCAAAGCATTTTTGTAACAGACGTTTTGAGTCAAATGGGAAGACCTGGATTAAATTGTGAGTAAGTGCATGACGGTCGAATTAAATAAGTCCGTTGTATACAGGTTGGTGTGTGGCGTTTTTATTGGCTATTGTCGTGTGTGTGAGTGAAAGGTTATTTACATGCCTGTCTCGTGGCGAATCTCTTTCTTTCAATGTTAATGTACGTGCACCATCTAGTGGACCTGTTCTGTCATTTATCCTGTTAGCAATTCTTAAAAATAAAATAAAATACATAATTGGAAGATTGTTGTTAAATGACAATTAATAAAAGGATTAATTTTGACTAAAGATTTATGACCACTAAAATAGCAGTAATAAAAATACTACTACTACTGCTAATAATAATGATGATGATAACAATATTAATAATAACAATATAAGCCTAAATAAGGAAAAAAATAAAATCTAGAATGAATTTCATTATGTATCCTAATAAAGGGGCCTCACGGTGGCGCAGTGGATAGCACGTTCGCCTCACAGCAAGAAGGTCGCTGGTTCGAGCCCGGCTCGGTCAGTTGGCGTTTCTGTGTGGAGTTTGCATGTTCTCCCCGTGTTGGCGTGGGTTTCCTCCGGGTGCTCCGGTTTCCAAAGACATGCGGTATAGGTGAATTGGGTAAGCTAAAATTGTTCGTAGTGAATGGGTGTGTATGGATGTTTCCCAGAGATGGGTTGCAGCTGGAAGGGCATCCGCTGTGTAAAACATATGCTGGATAAGTTGGCGGTTCATTCCACTGTGGCGACCCCAGATTAATAAAGGGACTAAGTCGAAATGAAAATGAATGAATGAATGAATGAATCCTAATAAAAAAATTTGTTTTTTTACATTTTTGTCAAATGTAGATCTTGAGGGCGTTGGACGCCGTGTCTACTCTTATTATGTGTACGTTTCTTTTGTCATCTCTTTCTCTTTTTTCACCTCTCTTGATCAGTGCGGTCGTTCTTTCTCATCCTGTGTGGTGAACAAGTCACATGACTCAACTGCCTACCTCTCTCTCTCTCTCTCTCTCTCTCTCTCTGTCATCCTTACAGCACACTAATTATGATTAAACTAAACACAGAAACAGATAAAAACACATGCATATAGATATAGATTTACAATTTGAGGGAAATATGCTGTTAGACTTTATCAACAGGTATTAATGAACCAAAAGTAATCTTTACTACAAATCTACAAATAAACATTGCAGTAACATAGTGGTATTATTTTAGGAGGAACTTCAATATTCAGTATCACGTTTGCAAGTGAACCATGTTAATTTATCTGTTTTTTAAAGGCCACTGTAGCACAATTTGTAGTTTTTTCTTAGCTTTTAAACTAAAACTGCACAAAGATATTACACGAATGAATTTAAATTTATTTTGTTAATTGAAATATCCAATAATGCAATAATCCCAATAATCTGCGTAGACTTTAGCATGTGAAAAATATTCTCTTTTTTCATTATAAATCAGTGACATTAATGAACAAGCGGCGATTGAAAACATAAAAAATCCAAAACGTTTTGATCAGTAGGCTACTTATGTTGGGAAAGATATCTGCAGTGAACGTGGAAACAAAAATATTTATCAATGGGTTTTTTTTTGTTTTTTTGGACAAATATTTTGTCCTATATGTAGAATGTGAATACACAAGACTTAACTGTTAGTTCACATGAATGGAAATTCTGTGAACATAAACAGGAGCTCAACCATGCTTGACATGCTGGAATAAAACTCATTGGATCTCACGTGTCAAGAAAGCTCACACTTCAGCGACTGAAATAAATCTGTTCAAAAAACGCAAACAACTAAATTGACTGGAATTTACATTTAAACTACCTTCATGAACATTTTTAAGAGTTTTGAGTCAATAGTATTTCATTGGAGGCACATAAATCTCCAAGTTCTGATAAAAATATCCTTGTGTGTTCAGAATGAAAGAAATCTACCACCCATGATCTTTGGTTAACTATTGGTTGTTTGCCTGTGACCTTTTCTTTGCCGCCCTCTTTTGCTGCAACACGCTTTTAAACAGGATGAGGCAGAAACACCCAAGATCTGATAGAAAGAGGCAGCAATTCACATCCTGCAATTGGCCATGGACTTTGACTACCAAAAGATTAAAGGTCAGTTATCTATAACCAGCTTCTGAACCGCCATAATCATTATTTGTTTGCAGAAATTAACAGTGTTTTCGTGTTGAAGTAACAAAATGCATTCCTGGCGGTTTCAGGATGTTGTTTACTTGCTTCATCTGACGATATACAAAAAATGCTAATGTTTTTTAAAGCCTTTCTATGTCCATATTTATTTTGATATTAGATGCAGCTGTTTGCAACTTTGTCTTAATTATAACAATTATTTTGTATTAATTATTAATACAGGTTTTTTTTTGTGAGGTTATTTTAAGTTTGCTATAGGAGGGAAAACATATTGTGCTGGACAAAACGAAAAGACAAATGTACATAATATTCTTCTATAACATCAACTAATTCTCAAAAACAGATGAACTGGCTCTAACTACATGTCACATAATCTTTGGCAGTATACAGGGGAATTTGTCGTTGACTGGAAGTTTGTGAAGTTTGTGTTTGTTGCTCGTGTTGCCAGGGTGTTTAATAAAGAACGTGACATTTCCGTTCTGAGCCTCACTGTAGTTAGCATTCAATATTTATATATATAAGTCCTATAGCCTACTAGTATACACCAAGTTAAAATCTCAGTGTCCGTTTGATTGTGTTGAAATAAAAATACTTTCAAAGGGATAACATCTGGCCAAAGGCAAGAAGCTCCACAGTTAAAAACAAGATTATTAGCAAAATCTATTTTTCCCAAGTAAGTGGTTTTACAGAGCAATAAATATGTTCACAGTATTTCCTTATTACTTTTTTAAATTCTTTATGTCCTTAATATTCTTCCTCTTGAGAATATAGAATAATAATAAAAATATTTAAATAAATGCAAGTTTATCATACTGATAGAATCTTATACCGGCCCATGTCTACTGAACAGATGCTGAATTCCAGCAGAGAGAAGAGAGACTGGATGATTTTGCTATCCAACATCCAGTCCCGAAGCCCCGTCCATCTGTAGGTCCAGAAAAGCATCTCACACCCAAGAAACCTCCAGTAAAACCCCGGCGGAGCATTAAGGGTCGTCCCACAGCACAAGAGACTGATCAATTAAACCAGGGCCAGCAGAAGGAAAATGAGGTAAATCTGTCATGAAATAGATTTGATTTATTTATAATGCTTATAATGTATAATACTATATGCCTATTTTGAAAATTAATATTTTTATCCATTTCTCAGTGAAATTTAGACAAAACAGATTTATTAAAAATATATATTTATTAAAATAATATTTTAGTTACCAAATATATTTAGAAATGGAAAGATAATATGATTAAATTCAGGCAAAATATTGCAAAAAAATTTAAAACAATTACAACCTACAAAATTTCAACAAAATTTTTCCTTTTTTTCCTTCTCTTGATTTTTTCCTATTTTTAAAAAATTTATTTAATATTTTTCTATAACAAATAGATTTGGGCTACTAGTTTTTGGACCGTTATCGTAAGTTATTTTGTTAGATAAGCTCCAGATTTGGCTTCAGTACTGACTAATCTACTGTATATGCACAATATACACAATATTGTATAGCTTCATATTAAAAATATGAATTTAAAAGATAGATTTGTGAGGGGTGTACTCATATATGCTGAGCACTGTATATTGCTTAACATACTTATATTATATAATGCATAAAATAATTAAGTATATATCATTTATAGAATTTATGCGTGGAAAATAACAAATAGGACAATGTAACATCAACATTCATTTTAATTTATGTTACTTAAAATGATTGTTCAGTGAAAATAGACAATAATGTAATGTGATGTTAAGTCACCTACCATCTTTAGGAATAGAAAGATAATAAATTTATATTCTAATGAATATACAAACTAAATTTCATGTTTTCAAATGTTGTTTCCCTTGATTTTTCCTGTTTATTAAAATTTTATTTAATATTTTTCTCCAACATAATTTGGATGTACTAATTTTTGGGCAGTGATATTTAGGTGTTTTGTTAAATGACCTCTGATTTTGGCTTTGGTACCTACTAATCTAATGTATATGCACATATATATTATTGTAAAGCTTCAATACAAAATATGATTTATATATATGCATTTGAGGTTTTAAACAGCCTTGAATGTACTCAAAGGCTGAATGTGTGTATGATGTCACTTCCTCAATACAAAATCACTTCTGTCAGCGGTTCTATTATTTTCTCTGAAGAGCTGTTTGAAGCAAAGAAATAGGAAGTTGGTCAGTTCACCAACAAAAACCAAAGAGCGATCGGTCTAGCAAATATTATTTGTGCATTTCAAAAATATGTGGAAACCTTTTTGAAATCATATAATTTTGACATTATTAGCCATTTCAAAGCAGAATGGATTCTGATTGGTGTTTTTTGCTGGAAAACGAATCATTCTGGAAGTGTTTTATAAAATGTAATCCTCTTTATCATAGCATCTTATAATATTTTAATGATTACTTAAGTGGAGTGAATGGGTCTTTAGAGTGCCATTGTGTTGGATTTAAAAATAGTTGCATAAACAAGACGTTAGCACTGAGCAACTTCTTTATTGATAACTGTATCATCGCAGACAGTTTTGTACTCTATGTTTAAGGTTTTTATTGTTTTGCTGTAACTTGTTTCTAAATGAATCATGTATATTATCTAAAATATAATCACCTTTAGGAATGCCAAAGCCTAATTTCAAATAAGGGCATTTGTGTAGCTTATATTTAAACAGCATGGAAATGAAATAAACGAGGTTGTATAAACGATTTTAACTCAAAAACGGTTGACAAATTTCACATTTTATTACAAAGAAATGGGAAGTACATATAACACATTGAATTAAACATGTAATTTTTAATAAATACAAAACAAGACTTTATTTTATTGTAGTTTTTCCCCCCTTTATTTAAAGTCAAAATTTTTCATGAGATTTGGCATGGGCATAGACAGCAGTATCACAGCACACTGTTTCTGTATCAGGCTGTACCATTTGTTGTTCCATTTTGGCATCTGATAGACGTTTGAACTCATGAAGAACACATAATACAACAAATAATAGACTAATGGGGTTAAAATCTATGCTTAAATATAACCAAAACGAACTGTATCTATTATAAAGGCATACATTAAAGTCAGCTGTAGATTCAAGAAGAAGTGTCTAAACTATTTTATATATGTGTACCTTATATCTAAATGCTATTGTACTGTTTCTGTTTAAGACGGTGGTGAAGCGAATAGATCACCTTTAGGAATGCCAAAGCCTAATTTCAAATAACTGCATTTGTGTCGTTTACAATTAAACAGCATGGAGCTGGAAATAAATAGGGTTGTGGAAACTATTTTAACTGAATAATGGTTGACAAATTATACATTTTATTACAAAGAAATGGGAGGTACATGTAATATATTGAATTAAACGTAATATTTTATAAAAACTAAAGAAAACTGTATTTTATCGCAGTTTCCACCCCTTTATCCACTTTTTAGGTTGTTAATATTGCTGGGTAAAAGCCTGTACTCATTTAAATTGAGAAAATCTTAATAGCTGATTTTTACTACTTTTTAGTCATATCACACATTAAAGTCAACGTTTTTTTTTGTGAGATTTGGGGATATCATGGGGATAAACAGTAGTATCACAGCACACTGTGTTTCTATATCAGACTGTACAATTTGTTGTTCCAGTTTGGTATCTGATAGCCCATTTGAACTCTGAAAACTGAAGAAAACATAATACAGACATAATATAGATCAGGGGTGTCCAAACTCGGTTCTGGAGGGCTGGTGTCCTGCATAGTTTATCTCCAACTTCCTTCAACACACCTGCCTGGAAGTTTTAGTATACCTAGAAAGAGCTTGATTAGCTGGTTCAGGTGTGTTTAATTGGGGTTGGAACTAAAATATGCAGGACACCTGCCCTCCAGGACGTGTTTGGGCACCCCTGTAATATACCAATGGGGCTAGAATCTATATAACCAAAATGAACTATATCTACTATAGAGGCATATATTAAAGTCAACTGTAGATTCCAGAAGAAGTGTCTGAGGTAAGGCCAATTCATGAATGCTGAACTGCTATTGTTGTCCTGCAGCTCACATCTCCAAATGAAGTAGGTACATAAGGAAATACTTCAACATTTACTCTTTTTGTTTAAAAAATTTGTCAAATATAGTTTAAGGATGCATAAAACTATTTTTTATACGTGTATCTTATATCTGAATGCCATTGTACTGTTTCTTTTTAAGACGGCGGTGAAGCGAATAGATCCTGCTCTGGTTTTGGGTCCCCCGAGGCCCCTGGAGGCTCTGTCTCCATGTCTTCGTGCGAATACTCTGCTGTGGTTTGAAAGAACGCAGCTGCCTCGACTGCAAACACCCGGACAGCCTCTGCCCTGCTGGCTCCATGGTTTTGCTACACGCAGGTTACAGCCACATCTAAATAATCTTTCAAAAAACATTGCAAAAAAATAGGTGCACAAGCAAAGTTGCATGCACACAGATGTTAAATGGTGCCAAAAACATATACTGTATGGTTTACATTTTCACATAACCTGTGTTTATCTGTCTCACGTAGGGAAGCGGAACAGCTGCTACAGGATAAACCACTAGGCTGTTTCCTGTTGAGACTCAGTGAGTCAAAAATCGGCTTTGTGCTGTCTTACAGGTACTTTCACTCACACACTCACACACACACACACACATACACACTCACACATTTAAAAAGTATTTTAAACACTAAAACCTAGCTATAGCTAACTATAATTATAACAATCACTATAGTAGCTTCTACACTCAATAAAGTTCTGTTTACTATAAGCAGTCTACTACAGTTTTGTTGCTTACCACTTTAATTATTTGCACTCTATAAAGCAGAGTGGATTCAAAGTTTTTACTGTTAATTCACTGGAAAACAAATCATTATTCAGTCTTTGTCATTATAACCTTTTATAGAATTAGAATGATTAAGTAATCTTTATAGTTATTAATATCATTTTTGGAGTGTGTTAAAGTTAAAGCAGCCTACTTTTTGATTATTGTGACAGTTGTACAATGAAAATATTCCCCAAAAATATTTAAACCAACTATTTAGCATTTTTTCCTAAATGAATCGGCATATTTTTTAAACAAATCAGTTGATTCAAATCAGAACAAGCAATTCAGTGACCTATTTTGCGCTCACACACACACACACACACACACACACACACACACATTATTAATCTGGGGTCGCCACAGCGGATGAACTGTCAATTTATCCAGCATATGTTTTACGCAGCGGATGCCCTTCACACTCATTCACACACATACACTACGGACAATTTAGCTTCCCCAATCACCTGTACATGTCTTTGGAATTGTGGGGGAAACCAGAGCACCCGGAGGAAACCCACGCGAACATGGGGAGAACATACGAACTCCACACAGAAATGCCAACTGACCCAGCCGAGGCTCGAACCAGCGACCTTCTTGCTGTGAGGCGATTGTACAACCCACTGCGCCACCACATTGCCCATATATATATATATATATATAAATATATGAGTCTTATATGAGAAATATATGACAAAATGAGTTTTAAAGATATAATACTAATTTTTATAATAAAAACGATACTATTATATGTATAATTGTCAATATCATTTTATAAACCATAGCAGCTATTATTCAAACTATAAAAAATAGTTTCATGCAATACATTCAAATTAATATTATTGTTTTTTTTCCACTTTAATTTTGTTCTACAACACAAAATAGACTAATGAGACTACAAATCTATGGTTAGATATATCCAAAATTAACTAAATGCCATGTTTAGCTGCTATAGGCATACATTAAATTCAGCTGTAGATTCCAGAAGAAGTGTCTGAGGTAAGGCCAATTCATGAATGCTGAACTGCTGTTGTTGTCCTTGAGCTCTCTTAAAAATGATCAAAAGTTCAAATAGGCATTATCTATAGAAATACACCGTATATTCGAAGTCTAAACAACCTAATTTTTACCTAGAAATAAAATTGTGATCACACCAAGCTTCATCTGTTTTTTTTTTTTGTTTTTTTTTTTACTTCATGCATTATTTTAGCATTTAAAGTCCAACATAACATATTTCATGGGAAAATTTGGCTTGTCACTTATTTTAAAATACAACTACATTGGATATTTTGGCTATGCATTGTGGTCAACTACATTTTGGTGTCTTTGTAAATAGTATCTGTATAGCATAACATCTCTAGTCACACTCTCTCACTCTTTAAATAACAAATTCATTACAAATCCTCAGAGGTGAGGACCGGTGTCGTCATTTCATCATCGAAGAGGAGGAGAGTGGAGTATTTGATAGTGTGTATCTAATTGCTGGAGAAAACAGTCATCATAAAAGCCTGGAGAACTTGATCAGCTACTACACCCAAAATCCTGTGGGGCCCTTTAATGAGTTGTTGACTGTGCCCTGTACGCAGGTGAACCCTTTTTTCATCTCACTAAAATTCATTCATTCATTAATTTTCCTTCGGCTTAGTCCTTTATTTATCAGAGGTCACCACAGCAGAATGAACCGCCAACTATTCTAGCATATGTTTTACCCAGTGGATGCCCTTCCAGCTGCAAAGCACTACTGGGAAACTGACTAAAATTCACAAATGTAAAAAAATATATACATTTCATTATCCTGTCTTCTCATTTATATATATATTTTTAATTTGATATCTAGCCTTATGTAGGCATTGAGGAAATTGAGAGATTGAGAAACAAGGAAACAGAGGTAAATGGGAAAGCAACAGAAGAAGAGGAGAAGACAAAACGGCCCTTAGCCATCGGTCAAGCCCTTCTAAATCAATTACCCACAAACCTGCCCAATCAGATCACATCTGCTACAGGAGAGACTGTGCAGTATGCAGCAGTAAGAAAGCCACTGAAAAAGACTGTCTCACTGCCGGAGTGCAATTGTGGAGCAGAAACAGCACCTCCTGTCCTGGAAGTAAGTCATTACATTCAACTTTTTCTCTCACAATGGGCTATATGCACAGCTAGTGTTTTTCAGGCAATGATGAACTTCTGGTGAAGGGTTTATGTGACTATTTTTAATTTCATAAGGTTCCTTTTACAGCATCAATGTTGTAATGTAATTCAAATATATTCAAGGTAAGGCAAGGCAAGTTTATTTATATAGCACATTTCATACACAGTGGCAATTAAAAGTTTTACATAAACAGGAATAAAAGAGACAATTATAAAAAAAATGAAAACAAATAATATAAAAACAGATTAAAATGTGTTAAAACAGGTTATAAAAGAATGAAAAAGAAAAGAAAGACATAATAGTGCGATCTGTCGGACGTAGCACAGTGCTCATTCAGTAAAGGCACAGCTATACAGATGTGTTTTAAGTCTGGATTTGAATGTACAATGTTGGAGCACATCTGACCATTTCTGGAAGCTGATTCCAGCAGCGAGGGACGTAGTAGCTGAAGACGGATTCACCCTGCTTTGACTGAATTTTTGGAATTTCTAGTTTATATGATCCTAATGATCTGAGTGATCTGTTGGGTTTGTACTCAGTGAGCATATCTGTAATGTACTGAGGTCCTAGGCCATTTAGTGATTTATAGACAAGTAGTAATATTTAGTAAAATATTATAAAAAGCCAGTGTAAAGACCTGAGGACAGGTGTGATGTGCTCTGTTTTTCTGGTTTTGGTCAGAATCCTGGCAGCAGCGTTCTGGATGAGCTGCAACTGTTTGACTGTCTTTTTGGGAAGGCCAGTGAGGAGTCCATTACAGTAATCCACCCTGCTGGTGATAAAAGCATGAACACGTTTCTCTAAGTCCTCACTGGAACAAAGCATGTAATTCTTGCAATGTTTTTGAGATAGTAGTATGAGGATTTAGTTACTGCTTTGACATGGCTATTGAAACTCAGATCTGACTCCAGAATCACACCAAGATTCTTGACCTTATTTTTTGTTGTTTGACCCCTAGAGCCAAGGTACGCATTCACCTTCTCTGTTCCCAAACGCAATGACTTCAATTTTCTCTTTGTTTAACTGAAGAAAGTTTAAGTAGCTAAGTAGATCTGAGTGTCATCAGCATAGCTGTGGTAGGAGATTTGATTTTTTTCTCATTATTTGGCTCAGTGAGAGCATATAAATGTTGAATCAGTTAAATAGACTTCAGCATCCATTTGGCTGTTAAAGCGTAAAAAGAGACGAAAGACTCATTATCAACAGGCTAGCACAAAAAACTCCATTGAAAATACTAGGGTAAAATTTATTTCCATATTTTAAAGACATGGCGCAGAAAAATATAATTTAATGCAGTGCTTCTACGGACAATTTGGTCTGATACCCTCTTTATATTGTATCTCAGCCAGGCAGTGAAGATCGCTGTTTTTTTTTAAGAAATCAGATCTTAAACTTGGCCATTTTGTATGGGATGACAATTAACCGGAAACCCTGGGGCTGGCAGACTGAAATTGAAATTCTTTTGGCATATACCCCATTCTTGCTTGACATTTTAAAAGATAATAAAACATTAAAGACTTTTTAGGTAGATATTTCAGTCCTACTTTTTTACATAATGAAATACATCCATGCGTTAAAGGGTTAGTTCACCCAAAAATGAAAAGTCCTTTATTAGTTTCTTCTGTTGAATACAAAAGTAGATATTTAGAAAAATGCTGAAAACCTGCTGTCAATAGCTGTGTCTCATTTTAGAGTCTTTTCATTCATCTCGTTAAAAAAAAAAAAATCGAAGGCTCCTTCAAATGCAGCCTCCAAATGCGTCCTTCGTTTCCCAGGTAATGAAGTATACAACTAGTGGATCCTTCGCGGCCTCGAACATCCCAAGCTTCATTTCGCGCTGAAAACCGCAGGACGCTTTTAAAAGAAAACTCCGGTTTTAAATGTATGAATTAGGTTTTATTTTACTTGGATATCTAAACACATGAATAAAAACAAAAAGAGTATGAAATGACTTACTAAGGTGATTTTATAGACAGTTTACATTTTTATGTGTACATGTATGGATCAAAGGAAAATATATTTCCAGTTTTTGTAATACTTGTTTTACTTTCAGATCGCTTAATAGTCATTCATTCATTCATTCATTTTCTTTTCGGCTTAGCCCCTTTATTAATCTGGGGTCGCCACAGCGGAATGAACCGCCAACTTTTCCAGCATATGTTTTACGCAGCGGATGCCCTTCCAGCTGCAACCCATCACTGGGAACACCCATACACACTCATTCACACACATACACTACGGACAATTTAGCTTACCCAATTCACCTGTAGCGCATGTCTTTGGACTATGGGGGAAACCGGAGCACCCAGAGGAAACCCACACGAACACAGGGAGAACATGCAAACTCCACACAGAGACGCCAACTGACCCAGCCGAGGCTCAAACCAGCGACCTTCTTGCTTTGAGGCAACAGTGCTAACCACTGAGCAACCATGTCAACCCAATTCACAAATTCAGGCTTAAATAAGGTACATTCTGATGCTTTTTTACTTTAAAATCTGTTTTATTTTTTACCTGCATCCCCAACATGCAAACTCCACACAAAAATGCAAACTGACCCAGCCGAGGCTCGAACCAGCGACCTTCTTGCTGTGAGGCGACAGCGCTACCCATTAAGCTGGAGGAAAAGACATTACAATTTTTATTACCGCTTATTAATGGCAGCTGTTACGGTTGCTAGGTGACGAGATCCGTCCACTGTAGACTAGATTGTATCATTTCAAAACGCTCGGTTCGGCCAGTGTAGACTGTGAAGGACTCACCTTGGAAGTCTACATCCTTCGGAGGATGCAGCCTCTGAAATGATACACAGCTAATGCCTTTCACAGTATTTGTTTTCCTACTGTGGAACTCAATGTTTACAGCTTTTTTCAAAATACTTTGTTTGTGTTCAACAGAAAAAAAGATATTCATAAAGTTTTGGAACCACTTTAGGGTAAGTAAATCGTGAATAAATGTAAGTTTTGGGTTAATATACTCCTTTAAAAGTCCCGTGAAGTGCTTTGATGTGTATTTTTATTCGATGTTTGACGTAATCTCAACTGAAAAAGGAAGAGAGGGTGGAACATGCAGTAACTCCTCCCCTTTAAAAAAAACAGCCAATAGTGTTTAGTTTTTATCACAGCTTTGCCAGTGAGAGTGGTTGAGCTCAAGCACATCACATGAAAAGAAACTAGAAGCGTCTTGAAGGGGGCGGGGCATGTTCGATACTAGAGAGCATTTGATTGGTTTGACGGAAAACTGAAGTGACGTGAAAAAAAGTTGATTGGTTTAGGCGGAAGTGACAAACTTCAAGCTTTGGATGTTTATATCAGGTTTATACTTTATTTTTGGAGCACACTAGCTTATAGATATCCTTAAAGCTCCAAAAACACAATGAAACTAAAATCTAAGTTGTTTTATTTTAATTTCATGGGACCTTTAATACCTAGGTGTTACTGCAATACATTCGCAATCTGAAATATTGGTGTGGCTTTTTTGTTCTTCATCTATGTGTAGCTTCTTTGACATAATCTACATTGTAAAAGTGCTATAGAAATAAAGATGACTTGACTTGACACATTTTTATTTGTAACTCCAAACCCCAAACTCTTTTGCCTCCCTCTAGAATGGCACTTCTGAGCCTGCTGAAAGACCCTCAAATCTTAGTTCAACAGGAGATCAAGCTCATATTGTGGACGCCCCATATGCTAGAGTTAAAAAAACTCCCAAAGCGGTGTCAGAAAATACCTCCAACATGAGCACCGACCCTGACCTACAGGGTGCGACGGCAGCTTTCACCCCTCCATCCATCACAAACTTAGACTCAACAGCAGACCCCAAATACTGGCAACTGGAGCCCATTCACACCTATGAGGAGACCCCGTTCACACACAGCCGCCCGGAGGACATTGACTGCTATGCTGTGGGGTGGAGAAGGCAAGCGGTTGGGGATGCAGGTAAAAAAATAAAACAGATTTGAAAGAAATTAAGCATCTCAATTAACCAGAACTTATTTTAACTTGAATTCGTGAAGTGAAGTTTGTTTATAAACTAATTTCAAGAGGATCACGTGCTTATGATTGCTTGCGGCTGGCCCAGCATTATCCAATTTATGATTCACCAATCAGACGATTCCTAAACCATTATAAATACCATAAGTTCCATATCACAGCCATCTTTGTTTTTAAGAATCCCCCCTTCCTCCTTTCCTAGATGGGTGGCACGGTGACCCAGTGGTTAGCACTGTTGCCTCACAGCAAGAACATCACTGGTTCTTGTCCCTACCAAACCAGCTGACGTTTCTGTGTGGAGTTTACACGTTCTCCCCGTGCTCACGTGGGTTTCCCCCGGATTCCCCGGTTTCCTCTCATCGTCCAAAAACATGCAACTTAAGTTCATTGACTAATCCAAATCGGCATCATAGACATGCTCCTAGTAAGTTGTTATCTCAAGAGCAATCACTATCTGTTCATTAGCTGCTACAGCAGGGGAGTTCTCCAGATCTACCTGAGCTCAAACTCCCCTCTCGCCTTGCAAACAGGAGGGAGCCCCGATCTATGAGCTCAGGGCTCTCTCCCGGGACAGCATGCCAAACAAGCTTTATAATCAATCATCAGCTAAGTGTGAACTCTTGAATTGAATTTTGAAGAACGAACAGTGCACCAACTGAAATAATATACATTTTAGAATAAGCTCACCCCAAAATGAAAATTCTGTCAATATTCTCCCTCATTTTGTTCCAAAACCTTAATAATTAGTTTGTCACATACAGTAAATATATTATTAATAAAATGTTAGATTTTTGTCCCTTCACTTAAGGTTTGTCGACCTAAAAGTTTACAAATGTTCATAAATAGATGCAAAAATAAATCCAATGGAACTTTTTGACTTTCAATTTCATTTCAGAGGTAAAACTTGTCACTTTAAAGTCACAATATGTAAGTTTTTATCATTAAAATATCCACAAAAAAAAAACCATTATAAAAAACAGTGCTATATATATTGCTATATGTCATTATATTTTGCAAATATTTTGAAGAATGTTCAAATCCAGAGAAATAACTATTTTAATTAGTGACACTGACCCTGTTCTGTGTCGCCGTGCTAATGACATCATCTAATAAGGGTGAAAATACATACTGTGCCTTTAAGATTAAAATATTTACACATTGTGAACATTTAATTTTGCTCTCATGAAACACCCAATGAGGATTATTATTGCGTCATGTGGAACATCTGAGCTTTCCCAGAAACCAATGAAATTTGCTCTTGTTCAACAACTTCAGTCCACTTTTAGACATGCACTTGCAAACTACCCTTCCCTTGTTCCCTCAGGGGAATCCCCTCCTCCATTTTAAAGTGCTTTCCCCTTTTTCAAGTGAACAAGGGAAACTTACATGGGCATACCTTCGATCCCTCGATTTTGATAGAGTAAGAGTGGACGGAGAGTGATGAAGCGAATCAGCTTCATGTCCACTTCAGCGTCCTAGAATGCAAAGCAGTTGTGATGTCCCAACAGTGTAATTCCCAAGTGCTCAATCGTGTAGGGCATTCCATTTAAACCCATTCAGATGTTCCGCCAGTAGTGGACAATTGTGGGATGTCATCAATATCGTACATCCGAGGGAACAAGATAGAAGGAAGTTAGCGAGTGAAGGGCATAAAAATTGGACTGGAATGCAGCATATTTATGGTTGGCTTCAGTTTATCTTTACTAATCAGTGACAAGCAATACATATATGGTGCGTTCCAAATGGGATACAGTATTTCGCCCTCGGAAGGGACATAAAATCATGGCTGACATTTTGAAGTGTTGATCCAAAACTGAATTGCTCAAAACTGGCCTCTTTAAAGAGTCCTTTGGAATGAAGGATTTTGAAAAATACAACTGATGGACACTTCGGGTCATCATTCTTTGAGCAGGGACATGGTTTTGTGTCACACACTGCACATAATTTGCAATGGCTCATCCTTATGCTCTAATCCCTACAGAGGGACCCTCCGAATGGAACCCAGTGTAATCTGTTGATCATATAAAGTCATTGAGTCTCTTCAAAAGACTCTCCTCACCTCAAAAGATTAAATTACTTATAGATTACTTATGGATATAGATTTTTTTTTAATCTCTATATGAATTTTGTTTTTGGCGAGGGACAAATATCAATCATATTTGATTCAGGTTTGAAATGACATGAGGGTGAGTAAATGTTTTATTTTAGAATGAACTAATCCTTTAACATATAATTGTAATCTCAATCATCTAAACCAATAAAGAATTCTTCTCTCCCCCACCACAACACAACAACCTCAAAATTATGAGTGTGCCTCGCACAGGTAAGTGGGCTTGACAAACCACCTGTAGAAAACACACTCTCTCATCTCTCTGTCATTTTAACCACACAATTTCTTACGATTACTCAACAATTAATAAACAATTGTGCATTTATGAAGTAAGATTCACGCAGGTGAGTGGGCTTGACAAACCACCTGTAGAAACACTCTTCTCTCTAAAAACAAAACAAACAAACAAAAAACATTCCCCCCTCCTAACTCCGGCACTTAATTCTTCTTAATGAATGATTCGCTGAATGCCTCCCCAATTGTAAGCTGATTTGGACAGAAGTGTCTGCTAATTAAATGACCATGTAAATGTAAGACATTGTAAAAGTAAGTTGTTTGCTGTTTTTATGTTTCCCTCAGTGAACCTTCTAAAGAATCATGAATATTCGGAGGTGAACATCAAGGGTGCTCAAGAAGGCCACGCTGTACTCAGACCAGGGCCTAGTCTTCCTCTTAGACCACCTCCAAGATCTACTCATGGCCCTTTGCGACCAGATATCACAGCACAGGTAATCATCTATGAGATTTTTTAATGTGTTCAATACTGTAGAGCAATTTAGCCTGTTATAAAATAATAATAATACTTTTATTCTCTCTCAGAGTTTTGGTGTGTCCCCAATGATGGCTCAGCCTCCGTACTCTGATTTTCATCATTCAGAGCAGCCAAATCTGGATGCTTCCTCCAACTCCATTTATGAACAGATTCCAGGAAGATCTAGACCACCTCTGCAGCCCCCAAACCCCAGACGCTGACCTCAGGACCGTATAGATCTCTTAATATATATTTAAAAAAACAGAGAACAGCACATATCTGTACCAAAATGATGCATATGTGACGCTGGACCACAAAACCAGTATCATGTTGCACCATACGAGTATATTTCTCTTTTATGACAAAAATAATTAGAAAATTAAGTAAAGATAATATATATTGTACATTTTCTACTGTAAATACATTAAAACTCTATTACATTGCTAAGAAGAAGTTCAAATAGACAGCTTAAAAGGCGATTTTCTCAGTATTTTGATATTTTTGAACTCTCAGATTCCAGATAGTCAAACAGTGGTATCTTTGCCAAATATAGTCTATATCCTAACCATGTTTTCATCTATAGAAAACCTATTTATTCAGCTTTCAGGTGATGTAGAAAACCTCAGTTTAAAAAAACTGACACTCAAATAACATATATATATAACAGCAGGCTTGTGATTAATGGACTTCTTGTAGAGATTGTAGGCATGTTTATGAAAATCACAGAATCCATTTATTTCAATAAACTTTTTTATTGAATGGTGTTATGCACAACAAACGTCCATATTCTGTAAAAGGGGTTGCATGGATTTGCATTCAAGTCCTTTTTAGTTTTGTTAGATATAGCACCTTTTTTTCTCAGGATGCCTTTAATGGAGCAACTAAAGATGAGCATAATGGCCCGTTTCCACTGAGTGGTATAGTACGGTACATTACGGGTCGGTACGCTTTTATGGCAGTTTCCACTGTCAAAAGGTACCAAAAAACTAAACGTACCGTACCACTTTTTGGGTATCCTTTCCAAAGAGTGCCTAGCAAGACAAAAGGGTACCAAAAAGTGGAGCAAGACGTGGAGCTGAACGCTATTGGTTTACAGAGAAGCGTACACGCATACACAAGCCAGGAGAAGGAAAACAAAAGAAGAGCAATTTTTAAATACACAACTTTCATTTAACTTTTTTTCAACTAGCATTTGGATATTAAATGATGTTCTGAATTTTGGTTTGAGAGGAGCTTAATAATCATCCAGAGCTGTCAATTCTCATTACAGCAGTATATAGCAGTAACAGGATTTTAACTCAGAGCTCAAACCAAGACCAAGTTTAAACTTTATTCCCTTTAAGGACAGCTTGTTTACTCCTATCTATCAAGATTGCAAACTACCAATTTACTGTAATGCAACCGGTCTAAATATATTAGTAAATGTTTTTAAAAGAAACCTATTCTGCTAAACAAGGCTGCATTTATTTGATACGAAACTGTCATTTTGTGAAACGTTTTTCAATTTATATATCATTACACGGTCTTTACAATAAGGTTTCATTAGTTAATATATTTACTAACAAACTAATTATGAACAATATTTGTACAGCATTTATTAATCATAGTTCAACATTTACTAATGCATTATTAAAATACTAATTCATGCTTGTTATCAAAAGTTAATGTACCATGAGTTAACATGAACTATACAATGAACTGTATTTTCATTTACTAAAGTTAACAAGTACTGTAATAAATGTTTTTATCATGTTAGTATATGCATTAACTAATACAACCTTATTGTAAAGTGTTACTTATTACTCCTAGTCTTCAGTGTGACAGAATCCTCCAGAAATCATTTCACTTAGCTGATTTGCTTCTTTAGAAAGATGTGTTATCAGTGCTGGAAATGGTCATGTACAATGCTTTCTCGGGATGTTTATATTTACCAAAACATTTAATAGAACATTTGTCTGAAATAATGCGTTACATAAATGCCTGTGACTTAATTAATTTTATGCATCCTTGCCAAAAAAAAAAAAAAAAAAAATCTGCAGAAAAGACAACTTTTAAAAATTACTAACCATTTTTATCAACCCTAAAATTTGAAAATTCAAATGATAATTATTCTGTTATCAATGAGAAGTCCATAAAAGACCAAGAACACACTGCTCACCAAACGAGAAATATCACAGGAGCACACAGCAGACACACTGATAAAAGCACATTTCTGACACACAAAACCAGACACGCATCTTTGTAAAACCCTCTTTTATTTCCACAAACAAGCCTCACATTGATCATGAAGGGCTGTACAGTTCTGTTCAGCATCGGAATCTTGCACTCATTACAAAATTAAGGAAAAACACGATCGGAATGGCCACTTTTATTGTCAAAAGCGGCTTGACAATGATCCTACTTTAAGCTTCAATAGCCAGATCCGCAAATTAACCGCCTGATGAAGACCAACAACACTTAAAAACAGATTAAATCGTTGAGCGTTTACCCCAATATGGGTAATTAATTTATTCAGAAACAACATTCTCAACCCACTCAAGCTGACCGCCCCTCTCCCACCAACCCATTCACACAATGACCCCTGATCTGTTTTTTTAATGGCAAGCTCAGTTCTTTTTGCTCTTTGGCGAGTCGTATTTTCTCTTGCTGGAGTACCAGAGGAGCAGAGGAATGCCAATGGATGGAAGAGTCATGACGCCAAAAGCTGCCCAGTCCAGCTATTAGAAGGAAAAAAACAAAAAAAACAAAAACACTATTATAATAACAGTACAGAATAGAAACATTCAAGAGTAATGTATTCAAATTGTGCATGCTAATTCACTTACGTAATGTGGAGAAAACCGTCTGTCGAACTCTCTCTGGGCCAGAATGCCTCCCTGACCCGGAGCACTTGTGTAACCAACCTAAAGGATGGAAAGAATAAAAAAAATAAAAAGTCAGCAATTACACAAATGCACTGTAATAATGCGAGATTGATTATTCACCCTTATAATACACAAATTATACTTAGTAGTAATAGTTCAACAAAAAGAAAAAAAAGAAATCTAATTCTGTCATCTTTACTCGCCCTTGGCTTGTCACAAATCTTTTTGCGTTCCCTTCATCTGTTGAACAGTAAAGTAGATATTTAAAAAAAGGTTGAAAGCTGGTAACCATTGACTTTCATAGTATTTGTTTTTCCTACTATGGATGTCAGTGGCTACCGGTTTCCGACATTCTCCACAATATCTGTTGTGCAAACAGAAGACAGAAACTCAAAAGTTAACCATTTGAAAGTGAGCAAATAATGAGTACAGTTTCAATTTTGGGTGAACTATCCCTTTAATTCATAGATGCATTAAACCCACTAAATATTTTGATCGATCGGTGAAACTTAAGAGTTTTAAGACACTCAAATTTCATTTTTTACAGATTTTTAAAACCTTTTTTAAAAACATCTTTAAAAATGTTAGACGTTTTAACTTGCATACAAACTAGAATACAAAGAAATACAAATTGAATTGAATTATGCTTTTATTACTTTAAGTAATAAAAGCATAATTTTAAACATTTATAAACAATGTAAAATCTTATTACCCATTTCTTACACATTTTGGGAGCAAATGTAGGTGTTAAACAAGCATGCATGCCTATTGACAAACAACTGCAGTATGAAAATCACTGACAACTTTAAAGCAAAATTCAATAACTGGAAAACATTGTTTTCTTACATATTTATTTGAAGCATTTATTTTATAAATTGACAATCACAAGTTCCATTAGTGTCTATATTGGTAATGGTAATTCTCTATGGTCTTATTTTCTCATAGTAAAATAAGACCAATTCTGTAATGGTGTCTATCATTTATGTAAAATTAGCCAAAGCTCTGCAAAATTCAAAACTTTTTGGTTTTATAAGACAGCAATCCATCAGGTCCAAATGGACTTTTCAGAATTATGGTAACACTTTACAAAAAGGTTGCATTACTTATTGTATTAACTATTATGAATTAACAATGAACTTATTAACATTTATTTTAGTATTCATTCATGTTTGTTAACATTAATGTCAATAAAATCATTCATTGTAAGTTCTTGTTAACTCTCAGTGCATTAATGGAAACAAGAATTTTGGATTTCAATAATGATGAACTATGATCAATAAATGCTGTACAAATATTGTTCATTCTTAGCTCATGTTAGTAAAAACTTTAACATTAACTAACGGAATCATATAGTAAAGTTTTAGAAAGCTCTTTTAAACAATATGGCAAAAGACAAATGTAATGAATTCGTAAAAACGTGCTCTGTGTGACAAAAGTATAGTTTAAAATTTATTTTCCCTACACGAGATGGTGATTTTAGAGAATGTTGTAAACCGATTGCCATTGACATTCATAGCAGGAAAAAATCCTATGGAAGCCAATACCGGTTTCCAACATTCTTCAAAACATCTTCTGTGTTCATCCGAAGAAACAAACAGCATAGTAAATGACAGATTTTTCAGTTTTGGGTGAACTTCCCTCTTCAAACACAATCCAGGCCATTTTAATATGGCTAACAGAGTTCTCATGCCGACTGCTTGCATGAAATTAGGGCTGTGCAATATGACGATATATAACATATTGAAAAAACGTCTATCATTTAATATTATGCTCTATCGTTTATTTTGTGGTGTCACAAAATGCACTGTTTACGGTAATACATTTTCATCATTGGGATGATCACAATTTTACACTAAAGGCAGAAACTAGCATGCTTGGAAGTAAAATTTATACAATTAGCATTTTATCTGGAAATATTAAATGTTAAGCGTTAATGAAAAAGTAAAACACTTTTAAACTAACAATTATTTTAATCTTTAATCAAACATTTGCCCTGAAGTTCTAAAAGTGAGAAATAATCACATAGGAATGAGCATATTTGAGTAAACACTTTAAAATGCATTTAAAAAAACAAAAAAAAAAAAACAAAGTCCTTTCCTTGTGGTCAGTATAAATCTATTAATGATTGAACTGTGCTATGTCATCATGTATATGCATGCATGTATATATCAGGATATGAGATGACGCGTGATACAAGATGTTTGTCATATCGACAAGCACTACATTTACACTATTTCACTTACCACGACCTGTCCGCCCTCCTGCGCAAGGTAGCTAACAGAAGCAGAGGTGAAGTTGAAATATCCAGCTTTCAGTGGCCGCAGAACCACTGTGTGAGAAACATTACTGGCACTGTAGAGAGGAAGAGTTAGGGAATATAACCCACTGATCAACAAGAGTAATTAAAACATCCTGGCTGTCTGACACACTGCAGATGATGATCATTAATAGAATCTAAAGTACTCAGAAAGGATTAAAAAATAAATCTAATAACAATTTGTGCATTTTTAGGTAATTAATTTACAGTTATTGTAATATAACCTTTGTTCATTGGATGTCGTTTATCATGGTGCATTAAGATTCATAACTGACTGTAAACCTTCAACTCATCATTGTATAACAGTAGCTTGGCCTTCTTTCGACTAGGAGAAAGATGCATTGTTATTTGATTGTTTACAAGGCCATCTTGGGACGATGCCTTCATACCTCTCCTGTCTTATACAACAGAAAACATTCGAGAAATATTTCCTCCGTTCACAGAGATGTTGTACTCATTATATTGCTTTTGTTGACACTGAATTTGATTAGAAGGCTTTTATGTATACAGCTTCATCCTTGCTTTCTTCAAACTAAATTGAGATTACAAAAATTGGTCTCTTTGGATCATTTTAAGTCAGTAATTGAGCAAATGCAGGGTGAATCTATGATTTCTAATTGTCTTAAGTGTTCTTAATGTTTAGTTTGTCCTGTAAAGTCTGTAAGCTGCTCATTTTGGCCACGACACCCATATACATTTGACTAAACAGTGTATAAATACAACAGTTCTATAGCAACAAATTCAAGGAAGTAATTTTTAAAGGCGTTTTTTTTTTATTTTTTTATACTAATTTATTTTGCAGAACAATATCTAATAGTAACTAAAAGGCTAAATTTATCAAGATGATTGCATACATTTAAGAAAAAATGAATTGGTAAGAAATTAGTTCATGACTAATTAGGAGAAATTGTATAACTTTTTTTGTTATTCAGATATTTTGCATTACTCTGCTTTTCAAAGCAAGAATGTTACACTTGTGCATCAACTGCAAATGCTCAAACAATGAATTGATTAAGAAATGGATGTCAACATATGGTCTGTATGAAATTTGGTGAGATTAATTTAAAATGTTCCAAATGGTAATACTAAAGATACTTACTAAAGATAAAGCGCTGCTTCACTTAAATTTAATGAGTTTAATTTATATGGTCAATGAATTGGGATTTCTATTGATTTTAGTAGTCAGTCAAGAGATTCAATTAATTATTACTCAACATTTATTACCATGTTTTCCAGGTGGCAACCACTAAAATATTATTCAGTGCAACAAAAGAGTACATTCCAAATAATTTTACCAATAATAACTTATGACTTAATAATAATTAATAATATAAACTAGATACAAGGATCATGAATAATAAATAAATAAATATTAATTGTCATTTAAAATCTTTACACTATCCTTCATACCAGTTTTAATCAATTATTAGTAAGACATTTAAATATATATTTAAATTGATAACTCATCTTATATCAAAGTCAAAACAAGCATGTTGTTTTCTTTAAACAGTTACACTAAATGTAATTTTATGTAAAATCCAAACGTTATGTCATGTCTCGCCTTTCACCCATATATAAAATATGAAAAAGGATACGGAGCAATGCGATCCCATTTTACATTCAGCATTCCTGAGACAATGCCGAAATCTTCAGGAGGGAAAGAATCATCGGACAACTCAACCTCCAGGGCAGCACTAGAGAATAAAAAAAATAAATAAATAAAGATACAGAGATAAAATGGTTCCCACCTACTGTTTACATGATTTAAACAACTCAAAGGGTTTATTAACTTTTACTTCAATTTTAACACACTTTATTTAAACATCTAAAACCAAACTTTGTTATACCTCACAAACAAAAAACTGAAAAATTAAAGAGTTATGAATTCATCGCCATATCTGCTATTTCATGGCAAAACCAATCAAATTGACAACATTTTATAAATATCACTGTTCTATAATAATAAAAAATATATATATACATAGAAAATAAAGACAACCACAGTAATAAATAATAGACAGGATAAAAATCTAAAAACTGTTTTATAAGGTTTACTTTTGATAACAATTCTATCCAGATAAAAATCATGGTGTGATAACATTAAAAATAGGGCATTCTACAAGTATATTTAACACTTTGCTTTCTGTTGTAATATTGACATTTCGGGAAAACTCATGTGTCCCATACAGCAAAAAATAAATAAAATAAACAGTTCTACTTTAAGGATAACCATCTATCATCCATTAGAGAGCAACAGAGAGAGAGAAGACAGTACCTGGTGCCCACATTGTAGATACTGTACTGCAGGGTAAGATCTCGTCCCTCTACAGCATAACGGTTCAACAGGGACTTGGAGGCCAAAAGACGAGCCCCCTCTTCTCCTGCCACCAGACTCACCACAGCAACCAGAGCGAATATACAGAGTACCCTCATCTGTGGGGGGGTGGAGGAAATGGCATGTTTAACATACAAAACAGACCAGCTGCTTACGGTATAAAAGAAAAAATTAACTTAAGACACAAAAACAAAAGTGTAATCACTAGGCCCACACGGAATCTACGCGAGCAGAAATCAGCAGATTTTTAGCCCAGAGTCAATTTATTTACTTGTGTAAATTTATATTTATCACGTTTTTCAATTAATTTCAGTAATATTATTATCTAATATAAAAATGCTAATTTGATTTATTTACAATACAATCAAATTAATCAAAGTCTGTAAAAGTAATGTTTTCTGTCTTTTAGTAGATATATTATATGAGAGACTTGCTTTGTTTACCAAATAAGTGGATCTAATTGCATTTGCATTGTAAACCTTAAATAAAAGTTACATGTTTTTTTATTTCATATATTAAGTTTTTAGTTATGATACTCGTGTGTTATGATACCCATTAGTTATGATTTTTTAGAAATAGCAAAAATGTCCGCAGATTCTGTCTGACCCTAGTTATCACTAATGTGGTACACTACAACTATTAAGTGGTGAATATAGAGACGGTGATTAAAACAAGTTAATAAAAATTGAAAATCATTTACATTAGAAAAATTAATAATATATTTATTTTTACAGTTGGTTTGGCTGCAATTTACTGTACAGTATATGTGAGGCAAACCGAATAAATTCATTTTAGAATTTACAACAAAATGTTTATTAGCACATCACAGGTCTATATTTAGGAATTGCACTTGGATTTAACTATTCATTTTAAACAGACATTTACTTAAAAATAATAATTTATTTTAAAATATATTAAAAAACAAGACATTATACTGTAAATATGGGTTGAGGTAAAGCTGGTTTTATATTAGCACATTTAGACATTGTCCTTGATAATATAATTTCAGAAAAGTATTATTTTCAAATTCTAAATGATTCTAAAACATATCAGCAGCCAAGGAATATCAAAGTATGATTTTGTTCACAGTCAATTAAATAGTGCTAATGTTGTTTTGAAGTCGTACTTGCATGCTAATTCAGACCGAATATTTAAAGTAGCGTAGCTAAACAATATAGGGACCGTTAAATGAACGAATATAAAACCAACTTCACCTCGATTAAATATGGAGCCACACAATCCCTTCATGTTGTCCAAACAAACAATAACTTGACCGTTTTTACAAATTTAAGTAGATTCAACATGAAACAATTAGGTTGTCCCAAAAACAACTTAAGAATTGTGTTAACTGATTTTAAATAAGTAGTTCGAACAAGCGGCACAGGTCAGTGTATGTTTGCTTACGTGTACAACACTAATCACAAAAAACATACAAACTACTGGCTTTCAGAGGCATTGTTTTACCGCAAACATATAATAGCATTTGAGTATTTCAATAATACCTGTTGAGCGTTATAATTAAATTAGAGAAACAATGCAATTCTGATATATTCTCGTTTCAACAAGGTGACAAACTGTGATTACGTGTACTTCCCATACTGCTTAGATCTTAAATAAAACATCAACTGCTTACGTACAGCCTACACAATCTTGGAAAAAACATTGATATGACGTATTACCCTCAGGTTATTTTGTTTATTAAAAATAAATATTTAGCAGCAACTTTACCTTCGTCTGCTGGTTCCAGCCTCAAAATCACGAAGACAGATCGACGCACGCGCAGATGATTTTAGTCTTCCGCTAGCATGACGTGTCCGCTGTGTTCACGGACACACGCTAAATCCCACAGCGCCGCCTGCTGCTTAGGGTGGAGCATTGTTTCTGAATATACATGGACAGTTTTCAAGTAAAGGTCTCAATTAATACTTAAATCGTAGTGAAGTAAAACAAACTGAAAATAAAATTGAACTGTGCAGTATAACAGTTCATGTGAAGAGCTAAGTAAATGGGCCATCTACGATTTTTATTACAATATAAAGTAAAGTTGAAACAGACATAGCCTAATTTGGTTGAAAGCAACCCAAACTTGGAAATCTTACGATTAAAGAGGCGTCCAAACACAGATCAGCATTACTAAAACCAGGTACAAAATAAATAACCAAGAGGTTTCTTAACAAGCAAAGAAAAAACTGTATTATTACTATTGTATTATTCATTCATTCATTTTCCTTTGGTCCCTTTATTCATCATGGGTCGGCACAGCAGAATGAACCGCCAACTTATACAGCATATGTTTTAGACAGCGGATTCCCTTCCAGCTGCAACCCAGTACTGGGAAACATCCATACACACTCATTCACACACACACTACAGACAATTTAGCTTACCCAATTCACCTATACCGCATGTCTTTGAAATTGTGGGGGAAACCGGAGATTAATACCCCAGATTAATAAAGGGACTAAGCCGAAATGAAAATGAATGAATGAATGAACTTCATTATACACTCAAAATCCATTCTTCACAATATTATGGGTAATCAACAAGAAACACAGAGAGATCCAATTCTTCATTCATCCCATATGGGGCAAGTGATTAAAGTTTATGAATCCAGGATGCATCTTTGCTATAATTCTTTATTTAAGTTACTTCCTATACTATACTTATCGATTCATGTATTGTTACTGCAGGTTATATCTTCGTTGTATACTGGATTTATGTTCATTAATTCGCAAATTTAATTGATGTGATGACTGCCCTATCTATACTTTTTGACAAGGACATTGTAACATATAACCCACATTTTGGATGGAGAAGGTAATACATTCATTCATTCATTTTCTTTTCGGCTTAGTCCCTTTATTAATCTGGGGTCGCCACAGCTGAATGAACCGCCAACTTATCCAGCATATGTTTTTACGCAGCGGATGCCCTTCCAGCTGCAACCCATCACTGGGAAACA
>CAIGQW010054307.1:7559725-7596203 GCA_903798125.1 Danio choprae
TAAATATATATAAATATAATAAGTTGTATTATGTGTAGTCTTTTTCTGTTACACATTTCTTAATGCATTAAAAAGGTTTATCACCTCCTCAATAGCCCTCAACATTTCAAAACCAAGCATTCATTTAATCGTTCTAAGATTTAATTCACCAATTCACTAGACTTTGGTTTGATGATATTATCTCCGCCAAACTGCCTCACTGCTATTTGCTGTGGGTTCAATGTATTTTTCTCGTTATGTATTCGTTTCAGAAAACAGTAAAACAACAAGTGCATCACCTACGTCTCTGTGTGACTGTGTGAATGCATTCAGCAAACGGCCACAGGGCAGTGCTGTAGGCAAAACATATACACCAGACGTCAGAATTCATTTCAATGCAAAAGAAATGTTGTGAAAATTACAAATGAAATAATACCATTATCCAATATTATATTGAGGTATTTTTCTTTCTCTGATTTAGTATGGATTCAGTGGGCGTGAATGTTATTGAAACTGCTGCTCTGGGGAGACCCTTCCAACTTGGGATGCTGTATGACTGCAGAAAAGATGCACTAGTACCAGGTATACAGAAAAAAATTATAATAACATTTGTATTTAAATGTAAAAAAATATATATGAGCAATATTACATGAGTAGCAGTGCGATGTGGCTGTATATCAGCACTGGCCGCAAGCCAAGTGCCTTAGTGTCCCACCAGTGACAATATACAGCCACATCGCACTGTTACTCGTGTGATATTGCATTTATACAACAGTTTGACAGCATAATCGTGTATATAAAAAAAAGACAAATCAAACAGAGTCTAAAAACCCTTTTGTATGACTTTTTCCCACCATTCATTCACATCTGCAGCTGACGTCAGAACAGCAGAAACATAAATACAGCACTATAACATACAAAAAAGAGAGATTGACTTAGAAAATCACTTACCAGTTTTATAATGATTTGATCAGGTGTGGTTTAAAATTACGCTGGTGTTATACGGTCTCTTTCCGCATAGTTGCAATCTAAACAACTACATTCTCGCCTAAAAAAGCCTCAAAAGAACATTATGCTGCCCAACAGTTGCAATATTTGCCAAACTGTAGTGAGTTTATTGATCTGCTGTCACTCTATGTGGGCGGAGTAATACAGAAGGGTGAGGAGGCTGTAGGAGTTCTGATATTGCAATATCGCACTGCTATAAGCCAATCAGATTCGAGAACCAGACAGAACTGTTGTATATATATATATATATATATATATATATATATATTTATTATGTATATATAACACATACATAAAACAAAACTTTACAAAACATTCTTTACATAGATATTTATTTTACATGTATATTTTATATCTACATATAAATAAACATTTTCTCAAATATATGCATGCATGTGTCTACTTAATAAATATACACAGTACAGACACTCAAATAATTTATTTTGGATGTGATTTATTTATGCCAAGCACTATATATACTGTATCAATAAATCAAATAAATTGAATCTGATTTATGTTTTATTCTGTGTTATTTCTCTGTCACTTATAATTTTATATAGGGCGGTTCATTTCCGCTGTGGCGACCCCAGATTAATAAAGGGTCTAAGCCGAAATGAAAATTAATAAATGAGTGAATTTTATATAGTTGAATATGTTATATATACATAATTTTTTTATTCCACAGGTATCACCCTATGGGATAAAGAGCAGCTGCAGCAGAGCATTCACACTCGTCCTCAAATCAATACAGATTTCAAAGTCTCCACTTCAGATTCTATTGAAGACAAATTTAACGTATTTAACATCGACAGCTGTCTGGAGTTTAGTCTTTTAGGTGGACTCCTTCATGTTAGCGGGGCTGCCAAGTATCTTAATGATACCAAGGTGTCCTTCAAACAGCAAAGACTGACCTTGCATTATCATTCAACATCTAAATTTGAAGAACTGACCATGAACCACTTGGCTTCTGGAAATATAGCTCACCACGAGGTCTTTGAGAATGACACAGCAACACATGTAGTGACAGCAGTGCTGTATGGGGCAGATGCTTGCTTTGTGTTTGACAGAGAAGTTTCATCAGATGAAAATGAAAGCACCATAGCAGGAGAGGTACAAGTTGCTTTGAATAAACTAAAGGGCATTTCAGTGGGTGCAAACATTGACCTGAGCATTAATGACAGTCAGAAAAGTGCATTCCAAAAATTCAGTTGCACATTTTATGGTGACTTCCAGCTCCAATCTAATCCAACCTCTTTTGAGGATGCTTTGAAGGTTTATGCCGATCTTCCAAAAATGTTGGGAGAGAACAAAGAACTGGTCATTCCGTTGAGAGTGTGGCTTTATCCCTTAGACAAATTACACTCAAGAGCTGCAAAACTTCAAAGATACATCAACATAAGTCTAATCAAAAACTTTGAATCAGTAATTGAGAGTCTAAGTGCAACTGAGATGAAATGTGGTGATCTCCTGAAAGACAGACCTGCTTTGACCTTTGCTGCATTCAATGTCAAAGTACAAAACATGAAGCAAAACTGTCACAATTACAAGTTGAGTCTGATGAAACAGCTTGGGATTCTTTTACCAAAGATTCGTGGGGACATGGAAAAGGATACAGCTCTGATTGATCTTCTGCGTGAGCATGAAGAATCTCCATTCAGAAGAAGTGACCTGGAACAATGGCTGAAAGAGAAAGAAAATGAATCAGACATCATTAAAACGTTGCTCAGACAGCTGAATGAATCTGGAGCAAAGGTAGAAGTCAACCTAGATAAAAGTTTGATGGATCTGGAAGTTGAAAATTTGCTTTGTTACACTTTCACATCCTTTGAGAGGTCGGATGAGCTCATTTCGACACAAAAGGCCTACCTGAGTCCTTCATTAATGAAAAAAAATGGGAGCTTCTCTGATTTCACCCAAACTACATGGCTAACCCCTGAAATCAAAAACACAATGAGGAGCAACCTGCAGTTGTTTAAAAGCGTGATCAATTCAAAAGTGCACAAACCAGTCAAGTTTATTGCTACATCAAAAGAAATGGAAAATAATCCAGGTTCCTGCATTCTCCTGTATGAAAAGGGAAGTGATGAAGCCATTTATTTTACACTTCCAACAAAGCCAGCCTGTCCCATTGCTGAAAAGGTCAGAGGTGACAAAGTGGTTTTAAAAGTACCTTCACCATGTCCGGATACAGTGGAGATTAAGCTGCTGTACAAAATGAAAACAGAGACAGACTGGAAATCTCAGCCTCTGATGCAAAGCCAAGATTCAGTTACTCTGACTGATCTCAGTCCAGACACTGAGTATGAGATTAAATGTACATCAATTGGGAAACTGAGCTACAGTGTAGACAGCGATGTCATCAGTGTCATTAGGAAGGTAGGAGTGGCACTCATAAAATATCAGCTGAAGATTATTTAAAAAATAAATCTGCATATAATGTCAAGTATATACAGAAGGTTACTCTTAAAAAGCATGTTAACTTGTATGAATTATTTTTTTCAAGGCAATAAAAGGAACACAGCTTTTAACGGTGAGTAACATATTTTTTAATGGAATGGGCATTGCAGGATAGGTTCATTAATGCTCCTATGATATTACATACTTCATACCAGGGCAGCAACACTTTTGTTCAAGTGTAAGTAAGCTTTAGAAAGATTGGTGTATGATGTATTTAAGTAATTAAAATTCAAGATCAGAATGTAATGATAATATAATCTGCAATATACATCAGTTCACCCCAGACTAATTCAAGTTATTTATTTACCAAATAGCATTTCTTATGGCAGCATTAAGCAAATTGATTTATTTGTATCCCAAACCACCTGACTAATGTTTTAATTTTGTAGGCGGATGCTTTAGAAGACAGGTATTATATAAATGTACAAGATAAGCTCGAGGAGATCAAAGAAATCTTATACACCCAAGATCTGCCAACAGGATTCGGCACAATCAGCAATTTTTTCAAGGAAATTTTTGTTGAACTTAACGTTGGTGTGACGGGAGAGTCTGGTTCTGGAAAGTCCACGTTTGTCAATGCATTCAGGGGTTTAGGAGATGAAGATGAGGGCTCTGCTAAAACCAGTTCAGTGGTGACCACTGCAGAGCCAGAACTTTATCTTCATCCAAAATACAAAAATATGAAAGTGTGGGATCTTCCTGGCATTGGAACACCAAACTTCAAAGCCGATGAGTATCTTGAGTTGGTTGAGTTTGAACGGTATGATTTTTTCATCATCATTTCTTCAGATCGGTTCAGAGAATGCCACACTCAGCTGGCCAAAGAGATCATGAGGATGGGGAAGAAGTTTTACTTTGTTCGTTCCAAGATTGATGCAAGCATTACAGCTGAGAAGAGGAAGAAGAACTTTGACCAGAAAAACACACTGGATGCCATCCGAGAAGACTGCGAAAATGGTTAGTTGCTCAGTTCACATAATAAAATATTTTGGTTTTTGGAATGAGGGCAGCGACACAAGCACTGATGAGCGTCACCTGTGTGTGCCACCTGTCTCTAGTCCAACAGGAGGAGCGGAAGTATAAAAGGAGGATTGATGACAGAGGAAAACGAGAGGACCAATGTAAAGCCACAGTCACACTGCACTTTTCACCCCATAGACTTCCATTCATATGCATGCGAATGTGGCAGACCGGAAACGCAAACACATACGAAAAGTTTTGCAGTTTGATGCGTTGCAAAGTTCAAGCTTGGTGAACTCTGACCTGCAAAATCGCATCACGTGATTGGTCATCGAAGATCAAAGCATAACCTCTCTGTACAGAAATTGAAAATATGGACCAATCACTTACTTTTTTAATGTCCAATCATCTTGTTTAATCCCACCCCTTTTTGCAGCGCTGTATGACAGAATTTTGCATGCTCAAACTCTAGTGCGACCGTGGCATATTACGGTTCAAACTCACTCCTCCTTTTATACGTTCCACTCCTACTTTGGGACTCAAGACAGGTGGCGCACACAGGTGAAACTCATCAGTGCTCACGTCACTGACCTCATTCAGTTTCTATGGGTCTTGGCCATACCCACCCTTGTGACATAATGTGTGTAATTTATTTTTCAACATGAAAATATTTTACTAGGCAAAATTAATGATAGCAATATTCATGATTGCAATTAAAATATTGTTCATGAACATAATGTAGCGTTACCTGTAGTATAATAATAAGAATAGTAATAATAATACATTCATTCATTCATTTTCATTTCGGCTTAGTCCCTTTATTAATCTGGGGTCGCCACAGCAGAATGAACCGCCAACTTATCCAGCATATGTTTTACGCAGCGGATGCCCTTCCAGCTGCAACCCATCTCTGGGAAACATCCATACACACCCATTCACACTCATACACTACGGACAATTTAGCTTACCCAATTTACCTATACCACATGTCTTTGGACTTGTGGGGGAAACCGGAGCACCCGGAGGAAACCCACGCCAACACAGGGAGAACATGCAAACTCCACACAGAAACGCCAACTGACCCAGCCGAGACTCGAACCAGCGACCTTCTTGCTGTGAGGCGAACGTGCTACCCACTGCGCCACTGTGAGACCATATATAGAAATCTCCCAGTGATGGGTTGCAGCTGGAAGGGCATCCGCTGCGTAAAACATATGCTGGATAAGTTGGCGGTTCATTCCGCTGTGGCGACCCCAGATTAATTCACATGTAAGCATATTAGGACCTTTCAGACATGGTCAGGTAAAGACAACTGCCAGCAAACAGTGATTTCTATGGTGGCAAAGAGAGTTCAAATGCTCTGCAAGTTAAAAACAAATACATATAGAAAAAACACAAACAGACTGAGAAAACACCTTCATCAGTTTGACAACACACAAAAAATGCAAATGCAGAAATATGCCACAAATAGTGCAGACCACAACGGAAATGTGTCACAATCTCAAAAAGTGACGAACCTGTATGCTTTCTGTTTTCTGAGCCAAATTCTTCCTTTTTTTTATTGTGGGTCGTCCCCATCTTTGGGAGAGTAAATTATACCCCGCCCAAATTTTAAAGCGCTCAAGAATTTAAAGGGTTAGTTCACCCCAAAATTTAACTGTGATCACCATTTCTCACCCTCTATTATGTTCTTTTTTTCCTGTGGCACACAACATGAGATGTTTTGAAGAATGTTGGTAACCAAAAGCCAGTGACATCCATAGAAACATAAAAAGCTGTCAAAGAAAATGGGTACAGGTTCTTCAACATTCTTCAAAATATGCTCTTTTGTGTTCAACAGAAGAAAGTGACTTAAAGAGGTTTGGAACAAGTGGAGGGTGAGCAAATGACAGAATATTCATTTATGGGCGAACTATCCCTTTAAAGTGGCAGACAACATATTGTAAAACTTCTGCAAGATGTGCTTGTTTTTTTTTTTTATTCTTGAAGGAAGGTGTTAATTCTTCCCGATAACTTATTTTTATTCCTTAATATTGAGAAGATGTGCTGTATACACTCTTAAAAGCAAAACTTTTTTTTGCAGTGAAGCCATAACCACCGCTTTTGGTTCCTCAAAAAAAACTTTTCTTCATGGTTGATAAACTTTTTTGCAGAACCTTTGTTAAAGGTTCTTCGTGGAACTACCAATACAAATTAAGAACCTTTATGCCAGTTGTAAATCATCCAGGTGCACGTTTGAATTTTAGCACAATGGGTTAAAATAGGCGGGTTGTGTTATAGGAGGTGTATCTTGTGCGTAAAGGGGCGGGGCTGGAAGAGTTCCTCACCCTCGTGTGTTTGAGGCAGTCAGCTGAGCCCAACTTGTGCGGACGCGGCTCTAACATCGTATAACATGAGGGAGCACAAGAAAAGCGTTTAACCCTGTGCACAGTTTGTCATTCCAACGTGTGCAAAAAACTCCCAACCCAGTCAAATACCCTCCTTTCCAACCAATTTCGCCGTTCTTTTCGAGTGAAGAACACCGATTTGGAGGTGAGTATGCAAGACTGTATGGATGGATGGATGGATGGAGGGGGCTGTGTGGAGAACATATGGTTTCGTGCTCATGCTCAAGCTATAGATATGCGGATATAATTTAGAACATGCATATGTATGTAGTGATTTGTAAATAATGTGCTGTCAAAACGTACTACTAAACAAAGCAGAAGCTCGTGTGTTTCACTGCAGGGTCGACTTTAAAGTAAACTTGTTATTTATGAATGAGAGGCATGCACATTTGTAGGTTTTATGAGTAAAATACGGGTCTCCAGATTGTGCTACCGGTAAACTTTGCGCACGCGTGTTTACAAACAACTTCAAGGGTCGATATATTTTTAGATCGTATTTATAGATTCACTTACTGGGGTGCTGCTTACTATGGCTTTCTATGGGTTTTAGATTTAGGAATCGACCACCGGTTAGTTTGAAATTAATTTACTGCAGGCTTGTTATTGATGTTGCTTTCATGGTCTATTAAAGATTATCTAACGTGCATTACTGAAGTAACGACAGAAGTGTACACTACTTCAGCACTGCAACTAGGCAAACAGTGCAATGCACACTAGAGAAGTCCGCTTGTATGAGTTTCTTTGTGGTGAAGTACATACAGCGCGACCAAAGTAGTCTAGTCAAATAAATGACTCTTGTGAGCCGGTTCTTTTCAGTGAATCGGAACTTCTCAGCGAGCAGTTTTCCAGAACAAACGAGTCTCGCGAGTATTTTGTAAGCCAACGTATTTTGACGCCACTTCTAGTATAGTCCAAATTTACAGTGAATGACTCGATTTTTTGTTGTTGTTGTAGTGATTTAAAAGTACTTATGAGTCAGTTGGATCAGTTATTGAGATAATCTGACTGATTTAGTGGAAAGTTGTAACTTTTGCCTCACAAGAATCAAGAAGTTATTGTGCTATGGTGGGTGCTTGTGAGAGTCTGGTTGTAAATGTATAGCATCAACAAGTTTCATTGAATGATAATAAGTGTTTGTTTTTAATCAACAACTGAATGATATTTGTGTATTTGAGTATTTTTATATTATTGATTTTTACCATGTTAATGTCTTATTTAAGGGAAAATGTACTGATCCTGAATTTTGATCCAAATATTTATTTTGCTTTCCTTGAGACTTTGTGCTTATTTCAGACTTATGTTTGGTTTAATATAATATTTCTGATAATCTAATTTGAAAGGGATATTATGCTTGATCTTGTTGTACAGTGTGCTGTTTTAGACTTGGAGCTTAATCTTACACTGTGAGTTGTGCAAATGTTTGATTTACATGTCACAAATGCAAATAAGCTGTTTTTCATTTCAAACAAATGTCCAGAAAAGTTATGTAATATTCTTGTGCGAGAACTCTCTCTTTCTCTCTCTCTCACACACACTGCACAAAGAAGGTGTATCTCTTTTCTTTTGTTAAGGAAGGAAGGGAAATTGTTCGCTGGTTCTCTAACAATAGACTGGTCGAGTGCAGGGGTTGGATTTTAAAAGGCATGTTCAGGCACACATATGAGTTTGTCATTCTCCCCCTCTCACACACATCTCAACTAGAAATGTGTGGGTTTTATTTGGCAGAGATTCTGCAGAAAGCAATGAAGCAAGACGACAACTCCAAATTGCCGCCTCCAGGGCTAGAGAGTTCAATTTAATGTCATTTCAGTTCACAATTTCATAAACATGGAGCTCACTATGAAAGGTAATAGTAAGGTGAAAGTTGATAACATCAAGCATGTCAGCATATTCTGATTTAGATGGCAGAGATTGTACCTAGTTTTATCTTTAAGCCAAGATGACATGTTCGATTAGTAGATTAGTTGTATAGTTGGGTGTTTGAGATGCGTCTTAAAGTGAAGATTAAGGCAATGGTTCACCCGAAATTTAACATTATCCCATCATTTTCTCGCCTTAAGCCATCCTAAGTTTATATGCCATTTTCTTTCAGATAATCAAAGTCGTTTAAGGAAGATGTGGACTTTTTCTTCTTCATATCCCCTTGCCTCTCTGATGTTGTGGATTGTCTCCCACCATCTTATTTTGTCTGGCTACGTTCCCTCAATTTTTAGCACCAAATGAAAGTGTTCATCCCAAAAATAAACAAATCAGCATGTACTCCGCAGTTCTGTGAAGCAGCAGTTGGCTTGCTAAAAACAGTGACTGATGGAGAAAGAAAGAAAGGAAGAAATTATGTGGAAGAGTAGATTATGCACTATTATTAGCATTGGCCGCATGGATTCTTGAGGGGAAAGAGAGAATAAGCAAAAGTGCAAAGGTTTTGACAGGGAGAGTAGTGTTACATGTGCTCTTAATTTAACCGTCGGTGACTGATCCAGGCCCATTGTGTTTGTTTTGGTCAGAGTTGCTGAAGTCTATACAAAAGTGGTTTCGCTCGATCCAAAGCTGGTTTATTTCGAGCAAGAGTGCTCTAACACTACACATGAATTGTCATAACTCATCAAAATCCACTGGCTCGCATGGACAGTTAGTGGGAACTTGTGTCGGTTTGCGTTGTGCTTCAGTCTCTGTCTCCAGTCGGATTTTTCTTTTTCTTGCTAGCTTTTTTGTTTGTGTGTGGTCACACGGGTGGTCCATGTTAGATAGATTCTGACCTGATTTTGGAGTCTTGGAACACACACACGCCCAGCTGCCTCCGATGGACCGTCAGTCCGTCACAGGGCAGTAGCTCTTTTGATCTCCCCACCGTACCACTGTTGGCTTCCAGAGCTTACAGACCTTCCGTGCAATCCAATATGGTACAATGCACTATTCGACTCCTTTGTCCACAATAGCCCAGACAGTGTTAAGATTGGACCAGTTGTGACTTGGCATTCTAACTTTTTCTAATTCACAGTAAACTTAACATTACACAGCAAACTAAACCTTTGGATTCAGTCAGACTGACCTTTGACCTGCATCAACCTTGGATTACTATTAAAAATATACAAAACTATTAAACATCTGGTTTCCAGTGATAAATATTGTGTGTTGGTCAATAGTGCAGAAAAAAAGGCATATATTTGACAATTATAAACATAGCTTGATGTGTTAAAAATGGGCCTCGTCTTCAGGCAAAATTCCTTCAAGTTTTTGGGTGGAGTAGGAAAATCTTGAAAGTCTTGGAAGCTTGAAGAAGAAATTTCTGCCTGTCACGTTGAACTGTAAGAATGAAGCGAATAAGAATAACTGAAATAGTACATTTTTATTCGGGTATGTGATGGTTTATGAAGTTTACTTTATGGGACTCTGAGATGTTCATAAGTATTATACTACAATTGGTATTATTATTATACTGTGTGGTTGAGCAAATCATTTTAAATGCAACTCTAGAAACATTTTTGTTTAGACGCAGTGTTAGAGCTTCTGGCTACAGCTTGCAAATGAAAGTAGTTTTGTCAACCTCATCTTCGCTGAATAATTTGAAATATAATGCATGCATATTAATTGATTCGGGAATTTTTTTTTAATCAAGAGTGTTTCATCAAATTGATGATTAAGCAAAAAAAAAAGAAAAAAAAAGAAGTAAACATTTAGGAAATTGCGTTGTCTAACTTTCTCATTGTGCTGCATCTGTGCTGCACCTCAGAGATAAAACATCTTATTCCTGCTGTGTGTGTTTTTAATATTAACTATCACTATGATAATTGAAAATCACTATGCTCTTGACTGAATAACTATATAGCTCAGTAATGGTTAACCTTAATTTAATTTATACAGTAAGATTATATGCAATATGCAGCATTTTTTTTTATTTCCAGTTTATTTTATTTTATTAGCATTATTGCTGTATTGTATTTATTTTGTATTGTATTTTGCTTGTAGTATACCGAACCTTACCGAAACCGTGACCTAAAACTGAAAAAACTGAACTGTGAGAAGCCTGTATGTATATCTGTAGTCCATATATATATATATATATATATATGACACACACACACACACACACACACACACACATATTTATAAAAATTTTTTTAACCCAACCCTATTTTTACGGCAATTTTCATGTGCATTGTGTCAGTGAAGCCGGTTCTAGTATTAACTCCAGCTTGTGTGGTCAGATGAAGCAGCATTTGCTGCACAAAATTGTAGCTCACCGATAAACTACTCAAAAATTGGTTTTAAATTCAAATTCAAACAATAAAAATCTGTCCATAATGAAATCATGGTAGCTTTAAAGTAAGTTACAGTTATGTGTAGTAAATGCTGCTTGTGAATTTACCACATATAATAAAATGATTTTACTCCAAACTCCTTTAAATACATTTTGCAATAAATCGTTATGTGAGATGATTTTGTAGTCATGTGTTTATTAATCACATTAAATCAATGAAAGCAGTTAAATCTTCAGTTTATTTAGCACCCACTATGGGGATTTTCTGGGTTTCATTGTGTTTCTTTGGGTATTTGGAGTTTCTGTGAAAGCAGCCGGAGGAGATTTACTGCAGATCACACTGTGCTTCCCTGACAAGATGTACATGACCATCTTAGCTTTGCTCAATTGCGATTATTTTGCGATTTTATTTTCGCAATTGCGATTTATTTTGATTAATTACCCAGCCCTACCTACTGTACATCAACTTTAACAATAGCATTTAAAACAAATGTTTTACGTTTTTTAAATGTTTTTCTTTTAAATCTTAACATGAAAATGTAAGCAAAATATCAACTAATAAACAAGAAATTTAAGAATAGATTCCGCCTGTCACTCATTTGGCTTTTCATAACAGACAGATACAAGACTGTGAACAGAGCTTAAAAGTTTTGAGCGTTTCTTTAAAGCATCATCATCCTCATGGATATTGAAGTCATTGAATTCTACACATGTGTACCACTTTTTACACCATCATATTGATTAGCCCTGCTGTAATGTTTGACTACGACGAAAAGAAGACCTCGACGAGGCAGTGCTTGCTTGCCTTTAGATAGGAATCTTATCTTGTCTTTATCTTGGATTCGTTTGACCTGGTTAACCTTGCGAAGGGCAATATCCATAATGCCCATTCTTTCTCTTCAGGTTTCCCATCAAATAATGGTGGTTGGTGACTCCTGATGGAAAAAAATAAAGTAGGTTTCAAACTGAGGGGTTGTCTTGTTCTTCTAATTGGGCGTTCCAGAAAGAATGGCGCAACTCTTCTCTATTATGATGGAAAGAGGAGCACTTGACCTGTGTTTATGTATGGACTAAAGGGAGGGTGAGGACAGGACACTCCTGAAACAGTCATCTAGGCCTTGAAATTCCTCACTAGACATGAGAGGCAGTGGTGGGATCCATTGAACCACTTAATTTGCTTCACTGATAAGAGGTGTTGTACATCAACCAATTCACCCATCTCTAAACAACTAGATTCCCCCAGCTTTGTGTATTTTTCTCATCGTGCAGTCTGCTTGTGCTTTGCTCTCTACACAACGGTTCTTGTTAGCTCTTGTGCAGAGCGCTACCCAAAACACTGGTGGACCATATCGGTATGTGGCAGCTTTATATAGTGTCTGATATCTTGACAATAACAGGTTGGATTACGTAACCAAAACAATAGAGCCTCTGTCAATCAGCACTCAAAACTATGGGAGGTGAAGATAAATGAACTGGAACCACTTGAACTTGGAAAGTCTTGCTTTCTTTTTTTGTGTGCAGTGGATTTCAACATCAAGTTTAGGCCTCTGTCTCTCTTCATTCTTTAAATCACCAGATGATGCCAAGAATAAACCCTAGTGAACTTAAAAAGCATGGAGGCAGAAAGTCAATTTGTCATGCATCTGGACATTACCTTCGGCGGTGATTTTACAAGATTTATCAGTATTTGGCATTAACAAATTACTTCATTATTGTTGAAAGCCAAGTGCATGTTGTTTTCAGACTATTACACAGGTCTGCAACGTTTTCGACAATACCATGCTCTTTAATAAAACATTTCTAAAAATGTACTTGAACCTTTTGCATTTGAATCACCTTTGCTGGCATAATAGAGACAACCTAAGAGTGTGGTCTCAATCATCAGCCAGAATCTGGGTGTGTATGTGTGCGAATGTGTGTCGCTTTTCTTCTCTGTCAGTATAATGAGCTTGGTCATTGATGCGTAGCGGGCCTGAACGGGTCTTTCAGTGCTGGATGTTAATTTGATGTTTTGGTGCCGTGCTCATGCTGTTCAGCTGCTCCAAGGTTGAGCCCTGGGTCCAAGCTTTTAGCACCACACTTTTGGGCTCACTGTTCCTCAGTTTGGACTTTCATGCAGTGCTAAAGTACTCTGTCAGAAAGCGTTTTGATGCTTCCAAGCATGTTGGATCAAAATGTTCTGGGATGGAAATCAAAACACAGTCTCAGTCTACTCATTTTTTTAAAGTCTTTCTTTCATTCTTTCCCAGTCAGTTGTTCCTGCTCACCCTTTAAGCCCCACCCCAGCACAGCCCCCATCTCCCAGCTCCATCAAGATAAGTTTGAAATGGCAAAGTGCTATTTTAAGTAGTGGATTCTGTCGTGTAGCATGCTGGGGCCAACCAACTGGCTGTCAAAGTTCTGAAATGAACTAAGTAGTACAGTCCCAAACTGCCCATATCAGTATCACATTTGTTTACAACATATAAAATGACTCTGGAACATGTTAACTTGCATCATTTGAAATGTAAACCCATTGTTAGAGTTTATGCAGCTAGAATGCTAAATTTTATAACAAGAACTGTATTTGGGTCTGTCTACACCTGGTCACGTTTTTCTGATCGGATTTTTACTTCTCCCAAAATGTAAAAAATAAACTTGTGAGAGCATGTTATAGGCTATATTACATAGTCAGATATAACAGCGCTAATATGCAATAACATACCAATAATATGCTAACAATGCTAAGATGCGACAGCAATGCCACAGAAGATCAAATTGAAACCAAAAAATTTAATAAAACAAACATCCAAAACTAATTTTCCCCTTTAAATGAATAGGAAATAAAAATATAGCATTTCTTATGTTTTCAAAGACAGAAAGTTTTGTTTTTGGGAGAGCATATTATACACAACTTAATGTAAACCTTTTACAGTTTTATATCTGTATGACGTATGTTTCTTTTAGCATAAATTGACAGTAATCCAGAGCCTAGATTGTGTGCTGGTGCTATTTTTATGGAACATGATTGAAATACAAAGTGTACAGAGAGTGTAGCCTGCAAATTAAATAATTACTTTTTCTGAATAAGATATAGCTTGGAGTTCTGTCAAAAAATAAAATTTGGTATCCTTCAGTTGACGTAACCTAGTTAAATTGGTATATAGCATATTGAAGATTGGATTTCTATCCATTTAATAGAGACACATTTTTGTGGCAAAATATAAATAGCATTGTTTTTCAAAGATAAGATCCAATCAGAGAATATGTATTTAGTGACCAGTTGTTAACAGGCCCTGTATGTATTATTCAGAAAATAAGTTATTAGTGACTCAACTGGATGTTGCTGAGGGAACTGCAGCCCACAACTCGTGCACATCCAACATAAGAGACTGAATGTGATTCAACACCCTGATTTACTCATTAGCCACTACAAAGTAAAAAGAAATACCTTATAATAATGATAAAAATACCTTATAAAATATATATACCTTACAGTAATATATACTATAATCAAAAGTCCAGATCCCATCCACACTGCTCAATGTTTTTCATTGTTTTCATTTTCACTGTTTTCATTGTGACGTTGTGACTTATGCTTTAATACAAACTGTAAATCAAAACATCCACTGTCAATAATTTGTTTTTTATATCATTTTTATTAATTTTACTATTGATCTTAAATAAGTTTCAAGATATTAAGCTCAATATTAACCAAGTCTCTCTCTGGCTTTCTTTCAGGTACATGTGACGGCTCCCTTCAGTTGCGGTGACTCTGAGTATGGCCTTAGCTGGATGTCCAGACTACTTTCTCCACCATCCAAACTACCAGGTAAACTCTAGCTTAGTTTAGCTATATCTGTAAATGCTCCCTCTGAGGCAATAGGATCTGCAGAGCGTTCAGGTTCAGCAGGGCACTGTGTCAGTGTTTCCTGACCGTACTCTAATGACTTCTCAAGCGGAATATGCATGTACAATCGAAACATACCCTCGCACAAATCCACCAGAACCAGCAGACAGAGACTCGTCGTTTCAGCTCAGCGGTTCCCAAGGGCTCTGTGGCATGTCCGCATGCCTTTCGTCGCCATGGCGTTGCCATGGTGCCACACAGCTGACATGCAAAGTGGCGGGTGTTGCTATTTATACCCGAAATGCGCAGTCAGCCCTCTCTCTATGTTTGACTCTCCTTGTCTTCTTGCTCTATCTAATATCATTTCTTTCGTTTATCCATATAAACTGCTCATCCTGTCCACAAACGGCTTCTTTCTCTGACCCTCCCCCATCTTCCCTGCCCCCACCCGGGATGTCTATACAAGTTCTTGTGAACGTGGCTGAGCTTCAATGTATACAGTGAGGGCAGGGGTGCGAGTTGCCCTCTGTCTGTGGCCGTATATAACTCTGTAGGGGGTTTCTCAGAGCCACAGGCACCTGGCCTGGATCTTCCCAAGCAGGGGTGGGGGCAACACAGCCCCAGTATTCAACAAGAACACACAAGAAATGCACAGTGGTTCTGATTTTTGTCCCTTTTTTTAAGCCTTAAATAGTTCATCCAAATAATAAAAAAATCTATCAATTAACTTTACTTTCACTTTGCACAAACCTGTTTGAGTTTATTTATTGTTTACATCACATATGGCCCCTTTTAAAGGGTCAGTTCACCCATAAAAGTAAATCTACTCACCCTCAAGTGATTCCATATCTTTGAGTTAATGGTAAGTTTTCATTTACGAGTGAACTATCCTATTAAAGGGACCATATGTAAACCATTTTATTATATTTAATATTTTTTTTATCGAGGAACTGTATATCTATGGAGAATCAAATCAAACAGTATTTATATGCAGTATATTTAGTTATTTAATCCTTTTTTACCTTTTAATGTTTAATGTTAAAACACTGTTAAAGTAAATGAATTCACTTGAGTTTAGTTCTAGTTGTATTTTTATTAGCACAACAGAATAGAATGGGATTTTTAGTATGAGCTAGTTATCAGTGATCGCCTTGACGTTTAAAAATATTGATTGTATTTATTGTTAGACAAATTTTAATTTTGCTTTATCCTAGCCAATTTTTCCCTGTAATTTTGCCAATTGTTTTTTCTTGGTTCCTATTCATTCTCCACATTTCTTTTCTGCCTTCTTGATCTTTCTTCATATTCTTTAATTTCATCTTTTTTCAGTCACTCATTGATCAGTCATCTGTTATTGATCTTCATATTTGGTTATGGTTAAGAATAAAATGCGTGGAGAGTTTTAAGTCTTAAGTCGCTTGTAGTTAATGAGGATGAGGATTAGAGTCAAAGGCCGTAGGTCAAACAGAGACTTGGAATTGTGTTTCAGATTTGTAGCACAGTGTCTGGTCACCGAGAGCCAAATGGGAAAGTTGAGCAGTTGTGTTTATGTTTGTCAGTGTGTTTGTATATCACATCAGTGCCTAGAATGGCCTGGTTATAACTTTTGAGGTCAAAGGTCAACTCCTAAATGCTTTGGCTTTCTAACCACTCTTTGTCAATAGCCTAGGCTCTGCAGTGGTCACGTGACCCCCCCTTTCTAGGAAATTTGCTGTCTTTGTTGCCCTGTGGAATCAGCTGGGGGTTAAGGTTTACATAACGGACACAAGGCCTGGAGCCTGTCCAAGTACAACACACACACATAGACACACACACACACACCCTCTCGCATTCCTCTGTCATCCACTGCTACAGATTCTGGTGTGTTCCTCTTTTTATTATTCTTTGAATAGTAAATCTATCTTTAAAGCCTATGTGGTTTCACCATGAAGCAATATGGCCAAAATGTAACTTGAAAATTAAACCATACTCTTTCTGTTGTTTTTCACTTTTTGGTGAGCAGCATGTGTTAACTTTTTTTGGTCGTTGAACACTGCGCAAGATTAACAGTACAATGGCTAAAGCATTAGAGAAGCTTTCTCAGAGTTGTAAATTTCCTTTCTTGTTTTTATAGATGTTTTTCTCTCTTTCTGAGAGCCGACTGGCTTGGTGCAGCATGAAGAGAGACATAGAAAGAAAGCAGGCAGAAAAAGAGAGCATGGGGACCTCTGGCAGAGGCTAGTTCCTGGAAACTCGGCTTCCATGTTCTTAGGTTTCCTAGAAAACTGGAAATTGAAAATGTGGCTTTATTTTTTTTTAAAAAATTTTCTTGGGCTACTTCTTCGAGCCTTTTGCATTCTGCTTTGAATTATATGGTGTGAGATTGTGTGTGGTTTGAAATCACTAGGGTCATTGCTATTTGCATAGTTTGCTTATTTTTGTTCGTAGTTTGCCTTTTTTTGTTTGTACTAGTTCTACATTGATGTATTGGAAAAGATGGATGGGCCTTCTTTCATGCACACAAAGATATGTATGTGCATATAATTGCTACTGCCAAAGACATGCATTATATATGTTTTTGCACACTTTGTTTCTGTTTTTGCATTCACCCATGGCCCATCTCGACATGCACTATATACAGTACTGTATATTTTTCCATTGACATTAGTTTGTTTTATATTATGCACATTTTTCCCATGTTGCAAATACAATCCAGGATATATACATATGTATGTATGAAATATATATGTATTTATGTATGTATGTATGTATGTATGAAATGTATTTAATACTTTATATAAAAGTTTCCCAGAGATGGGTTGCAGCTGGAAGGGCATCCGCTGCGTAAAACATATGCTGGATAAGTTGGCGGTTCATTCCGCTGTGGCGACCCCAGATTAATATAGGGACTAAGCCGAAATGAAAATGAATGAATGAACTTTATATAAAAGGCTTTTTGCTGATGGCAGCTTAAAGACACCTCTCATACGGAGAATGAAGTCACATGAATTGCTCAGGTGTGATTTTTATTTTATTTATTTATTTTGTATTTTTTTTTCCAGACTTCAACAGATTGTGAAAATCTTGATGGTTCTGTGGGTCTCTATCTTTAATTAGTATTTTATATTGGATTCAAGTCAGGTGATTGGCTGGGTCATTCTACAGCTTGATTTTATTTCTCTGAAATCATTTGAGAGTTTCCTTGGCTGTGTTTTGGATCATTTTCTTGCTGAAATGTCCACCCTGGTTTCATCTTTATCATCCTGGTAATGTAGATGTTGGACTGAAGCAGCTAATATTAATGTACAATGACGAAGATTTCAGCTTCTGTCTGGGCTTTCACTGCCTTTCTACACCTTCCTTTCTTCATGTGTTCAATACTTTTTCCCTGCGTCATTTCATTTTATTACCCATAACTTAATTTGTAAACAAATTAGATTTGTTTCCTTTGCGTATATGGATTTCTTTGGTTGTTACCAACAGCCAGGGAAAATTTCAAGTCCACGGCACCTTTAGAAATATGTTTTCTGAGAAAAATGTAGTTGGTACATTAATTTTAGCTGTAATAGAGCAGTATCTTTTAGCAGACTCTTCACTCATTTACAAACTTCCTTGATGCACCTAACAAACATAAAACATTTCAGAGAAAATCAGATACTATTTAGCTCTAGATTTGGACATTTTTGTATGCACAATATATTTTTGTAGAATATTTGGACCACCATGCATGTTTTTCATGATTTTGTGCAGTTTAATCCCCTACTGAAATGAATTAAATGACTTGTATCACATATTGTGGAAGTGTCATGTGAAAAGTGGAGTAAAACTCACTCAGAGCAATGTATTTTAGGTGTTGCTAAGTCACCTGTTTCTAGTCAGCCTGGTTTTGAAAACAATATACCTCTCCTCATTTACACTGTCTTCAGTAGAACATAGATGCTCTTAAGCTTCACAAAGTCACAAAATGCATACTGAAAGTTTCATGAGATTATCCCATATGGCTCATGCACTAAAAGATCAAAATTTAAGTTGTTATTCACGAATAATGTTCTCTTTCAGTGAGCTGTTGTTTGCTATGAGTGCATCGAGTCAGTGAGTGCAGTTACGTTGACATTTTTAAACTGATTATACTTCATAAGCCGACAACACACGCGGTCATGTAAACGCATTAAACCATTTTCCTTTACTGACGTAAGGTTTAAACTGCTTAAGCGTAAACTGATTGACACCACTACATTTTTGTCAGTTATCCCATTTTGCTCAGCGGGTAAACAATTTAACCTGCATTCTCTCAGCTTGTTGCATGTGCGCTCGTAATATGTGACAGGAAAGTATGCCCACAGCAGATTTATACACATCCAGTCCATTTCAAGTATTTATAGTGGAGTAATATATTTAAATATCTGATATATTTCTGATCTGATAAAATATGAGGTTTTTTTTTGGAGATCCAAATTCATTAACAAGCTAACATTTCCTAAATTTCAAATTTGAAGCTGTCCTAACAGGAGTTAAAAACAAAACAAAAACAAAATGGCATTTTAAGCATAATTTATGAGGTACATATATTCCAAGAACAATATAAAATGCCTAACCAAAAAATACATATTTGAAAAAGAACACTGATACACTTTCATATATCTCCCATTTATTTGTTTTAATCTGGTAACTGGAGACAATTTCATTAATTATTTGAAAAATCTTATATATCTTTTAAGTTTTCATTGACTTTTAAAAGTATCTTATCTTTGCTGAGGAACACATTGTGTGCACAGAGAGAATTATTTCACAGTTTACTTTAAAGAAAGTTTAATTTATTTGGGTCCAATAGAAAAGCAATCTGTTTGCCGTCAAAATAGGGAATGACTGTAAAAGTGGAGGAGGAATTTACATGTTTTAGTATGCCACCAATCTGTATATTTTGTGAAACAATATGTCATCACTCTGTCTCATCCCTAGTCAGAATCCTGTACATCATGTAGCAGTAACAACAAAAATGGCGGACTATATGTGCACAAGGGGTGCTTCTCAATATCTTTCTTCTTTCCTTGCTGCTCCATCCTACAACCTGGAAACCGATTGAGCTCAGCCGTCTTGCAGGACACCTCAGTTTTTAAATTGCACCCCATGATGTGAGGATCGAGGAGAGAGAAGGCTTCCTGAGGATTCATAAGCGAGAATGCACATGTGTATTCTTTGCTGAAGTGTTTTGACAAAACATGATGCACATTTTAAATTCTCCTCCCCCTTCACATCTCCTCCCCCTACAAACATACAAAAAAATATTAAGCATTTAGTTATTGTAGTAAATGTGGGTTATGTTTTCACAGTTCCTTTAAATTTGCTGTATAACGTACTTTTCATCACACATAAAAAGCTGTTAATAACTGGGAATGTGGTGTTTTGTGGAGGTTGAAACTGTTACGATATAAATACATTTCTCTAATATTTAAGAATACTGATGTGCAAGCAAAATCTGTGGTCTAGAGTATTCATTAAATGAGGATGCTTTGAAGTGGAAAGGGGTCAATATACATGGCTGGGTTGCTATAGCCAAACCTTTGGTCACTTGTGACAATGCCAAACATGAGTTTGGGATGGAAATCTTGGGCTGAGGACAATATAAAACATGCATTGTTCTCTGGTGAGACTTTTACTGTCTTTCCCACATCTGGGAGAGTTACAGTGTGGAGAAGCCCTAAAGAAGCATGCCACCGATTGTTGTAGTGTGCCCAAAGTAAAACATGGGGGTGGATCAGTGATTGTTTGGGCTTCAATATCATGGCATTCCCTAGACCCAATAATTGTGCTAGATGGCCTACCGAACCTTTCGGGAGGACCATGTGCACCCAATGTTTCAAACATTGTATCCTGAAAGTGGTGCTGTGTATCAGGATTATAATGCACCAATACACACAGGAAGACTGGTGACAGAGTGGTTTGATGAACATGAAAGTGAAGTTGAACATCTGCGATGGCCTGCACAGTCACCAGAGCTAAATATTATTGAGCCACTTTTGAGGAGTTTTGGAGGGGCAAGTCAGGAAACGTTTTCCTCCACCAGCATCACGTAGTGACCTGGCCCCTATTCTGCAAGACCAATGGCTCAAAATTCCTCTGGGAGGACTTGTATCTGTCAATTCCCAAGACAAATTGATCCTGTATTGGCAGCAAAAGAGACCCTACATCATACTAATGATTTTTTTTGTGGTCTAAAACCAGGAGTTTAAGTTGCATTGTCCAATCCCTGTACCTTGTATAGATAAATGGCAGAGTGAATTAAAATCGGAAGCTTCTTTTGCAATATACCGTCTATTCCCTGCATCATCCAATCGCCCAGTCTTGATCTGATAATATTTACAAACAAGTAACAGACTGGAAGAAGAGTTAATCAAGATGACAGTAGAGCAATGTGAGAGACTAGTGATGCCCTATGAGAGACTAGTGATGTCACGTGAGAGACAAGTGATGGAATGTGGCTGCAGATCTGCTGAAGTCATTCAAAGCAAGGGGCTTTAAACTTTCTATTCATTCTGTTGTAACCATAAGAAATTCAAGTAGTATTTTCTTGTGCTACATCCTATTGCTGAGCAATTAATAACAGAATTAACCTTTTTATGTTAATTGATTCTTTTAATAAAAGATCTACGAAATGTTTTAATCCATTTCTGTGACACATCTGGAGTATGAAGTTCTCATTTTTGAAGGTGTTAGAGACTAAATTGATGATTGCATAAAGTTGCAAAGGCTTTTTGAACCCTCTGACCTCCTCCTTTTTTCTTTCAGGACAATGTTGACCGTACCCCCTCTCACAGACCATCCAATCTCATTGGTTCACGCTTTCAGCAGTCATCCAATCGGAACTCTCCTAATCACCCAGGTGGGTATGGAATGGTCATTCGGTACATATTTTTTATACAATACTTTTATATAGAGTGGCAACAGTTAATCACATTGCACAGACGGTATTTGTTCTTAGTGGCATTATGCAGGTCACTGAGTTCTTCCCTGTCAAAGAGGTTACAGGCAAGCTCTTCAAGTAACTGCACAGTTGTGTGCACTTAGGGTTGCATATCCTCTGAGTTTGCAGGCCAGCTCCTTCTCCGAATCTCGAACAGTTTCATAGTTGTGAGCAAGGCTGTTGGCCGCGGATCATGTTGTATGCACGAGTGGGTGTAGACATTGTGTGTGTCTGTATGTCCTACTCTGCTCTCCAGATGCTGTCTTGCTTTAACGTGTTTCTACCCTGAAGCATATAGATTTTTCAAAAAGCCACAGCAGGTATTATGTATACATTGTGGGCAAGGCCCATTGATCAGGCTTGTGAAAAGTACTGACACTGATACATATACTGTACATGTACTTGGCTCTTTAAACAAAGACGTGCTATAAACGTCTATTTTGAAAAGTAATTATATCTGAAACCAACCCTACTCCTTAATGAAGTTGTTTTTTTTCAGTCATTCGAATGGGACTTCCTTAAAAGATTTTGAGGGGGAAAAAAAGGCAATCAAAGTCACTGTGGGAACTTTGTGTGTGTATGTCAGATTTTGCCTACATTGTGTTCCCACAAGAATAGCAAATGCAGCGAAAGAAATTCCCTTTAATCCAAGCATATGGAAGGGTTAGTTTGTGTCCTACAGGTGGTGTGTCAAGCCCACTCAACTGTGTGGAGCACACTCAGAATTGCACAATGTTTCCAAGAAAACATAAATACAAATGCTTATAAAAAGTTGTCTGGTGCACATGGAGAGGATATAGAGTGACACAAGCATTTCAGGTCCTAGGCTGTGTCGGAAATTGCCTACTACTTAGTAGGTACTACATTTGAATTTGAATTAACTGCACAACCTTTAGATTAGTACGTTCTATATGAATGTGAGTAGTTTGAATGGAACTCTGACATACTACATCCGCCATTTGTCATTATCACGTGACCTACCTACATAAGTTGCGTCGCTTCTCTCCCATTAATGATTTCTTTCGCGGGGCACCATGGGATAGCGTAGTGTCCATCTCTGCTAATGAGCTGATGAGTTGAATCAGATGTGTTTAAATAAGGAGACATGCAAAACATGCAGTGTTTGGGGGTCACCAGTAATGTACTTGAGAACCACTGATGTAAATCTCTATAAGCCAGTCGCATGGCAGTAATTCGGTGCATTTGGCTTGTTGATGTGGCTGAGACATTTTTTGCTGAAGTTCAAAATTAGTGATGCAACGATTTATAATTAGCCATGGCTGATTCAGAAGTTTTTTTTTTTTTTTTTTTTTTTTTACTAGCAAGTTGGCCGATTCAATTTCTTATTTTTTTTATTCATTTATTTACTAGAAAGTAGAAAAAATGAGCATGTGAGCAAAATGATTATCATAGGCTGATAATCCAGCGCTGTCAAATTAGATGCTATAACTGCACTTTAATCATGATCCACACAAGGGGGCAACATACAGTACATTGTCATGGGTAGATGACATCATCTGAAATTGTGAAACTATGCTACATGAAACATACTGGCACAAACCTAAAAATGGTAGACATTGAGCTGCTTAGAAATGCTAATTCCATGTCTACTAGCAGGGGATGCATGTGTAACGTTACCTTGCTTACAGCTGTAGGACCACAGTATATTTATCATGTGACTGCTACCTCCAGCAGGATGATGTGCCATTTCATTCATTTTCTTTTAGGCTTAGTCTCTTTATTAATCTGGGGTCACCACAGCGGAATGAACCGCCAACTTATCCAGCATATGTTTTACGCAGCGGATGCCCTTCCAGCTGCAACCCATCACTGGGAAAAGTCCATACACACTCATTCACACACATATACTACGGACAATTTGGCTTACCCAATTCATCTATAGCGCATGTTTTTGGACTTGTGAGGGAAACCGGAGCACCCGGAGGAAACCCACGCGAACACTGGGAGAACATGCAAACTCCACACAGAAATATGTGCCATTTCACAAAACTTGAATCATCTAAATCTGTTTTCTTAAAAATAGCGGTGAGTTCACTAAACTTAAGTGACCTCCACAGTCACCAGTTGTCAATCCAGTAAAGCACCATTGGGATTTGCTGGAATGGGAAATTTGAATTATGGATTTGACGCTGAACAATCTTAAATGATTGCATGGTGCTATCATGTCAATAGGGACCAAAATCTCATAGGAATGATTTTAGCACCTTTTTGAATCCATTCCATGCCATGAAAAATTAAGGCAGTTCTGAAGGCAAAAGGGGGTCCAAACTGGCAAGGCATAGCTTTTAAAAAGTGGCTATTCTGTGTGTGTGTGAATTCATTTTTAATTTTAGAAAAAATGTAACTCAAGGTTATTTTGGAATCATTTCTCCAAATTAAATGGGTTCCAATTTGAAATCAAAGACTATTTAACTATTGTCTTGGGACAAATTGGTATAGCAAAGTATAGGTAAACACTGTCATGATGGGACTTTTCACAATCATCTACTGAGTATATTCTGAGATAATGCTGTTTTCTTTCCTCTACTCTAAATACTCTAAAACTTTTTTGCATTTTTAGATGTTCCGTAAGACATTATTTAGTCTGTAAATCAAGCTATTTTCCCCTCATGGGCACCATATACTGCTTCCCACTGGCATGGCATGAGGGTTGTAGTCCTGCAACACACACACACACACACACACACACACACACACACTGAAAGCCCATAAATCTTTCTTGTTGTGTTATTTCTGGTCATCTGTGGCCAGCCATTGGTTGTGTGTGAGTGTGTGCATACTTGCAGTTACATGCCTGTTTGCGCTCTATAAGTTGAGGCAGGAGTTATATGAGGTGACCTATATTCAGTGCACACTCGAAAAAAAGAGAGAGAGAGAAGGAAAGAATTGGGCACATGAGGTTAGACCGTCTTCTGACACGCAGGTCCACAGCGAGGAAAGAGAGCTGGAAGAAAAACAACAGGAAAGAGACACTGTGTCTGTATTAGCCTCTGAAGAGATCTCTGTATCCTCCTTTATAAATCTATTGAGGCAATCTACCGTATACATTGCTGATGAATATTGTTCCATTTATTTGAACTGTACTGTTGGCTGTTTGACAGGTTCCTCAGTTGAGGAATTATACATTTTAAAGGTGATTGCATCATTAATTACAGCAAATGTACAGTTGTAAGTAGTTTTGGGATGTTTGTTTCAGTTTTAGCCACTATATTAGACAACCCCCTCACTTCTAAGACTTACAAACTATCCAATATGCAACCAAGAATGTAACTATTCAGCCACATATACACATCAAGTTTGAAACTTGGACAAAATTTCCTTCAAAACATGTATGATTTCACAAAAATGTAGTAATACCATTATAACCTGCACAAATATTTTATCACTCTGTGCTATGGTAATACAATTTTTAGAATACAATGATTTTACCATACTGTTGTCATAATATGTCCACAAAACCAATCATGCAAAAAAAACTTTTATGATATATTTTTGCATTAAATGATGATACACTGTAAAAATTGCTGGGTTTCACACAATCGATATGTGTTGGGACATAAGAAGGAATTAAGTTAACTTTTTAGTTCATACAAAATAAGTGGATTGAACATAAAACAATCAAGTTGTCCCAAGAAAACCTCAATAATTGTGTAATTTCAGCTTTAGTTTGAACAAACACCAAATGCCTTTTTTGAGTGTATCACTGTTTTTAAAGTAAACATACGTTGTTGTTGTTGTTTTTTGCATGGCACTAAACTAAATCCAAGCCATGAGTTTTCTAAAACTCATGGTATATTCAAGGTACTTCAAGATACGTCAATGATTTGTTTTTGCAGTTTAAAAAATGCGAAAGGAAGAGAGGAGGGAGGGAGGGTTTGGAAAGGCATATCTGGACCACTTAGCTCTGGGAGAAGAAATGGGAAGATGCTTTTTGACACTTGCTTGTACTCATTGTACCTCTTGACAAATTGTTCCTTGTTGTTTTGAAAGTCCTGTTCTTTGAATTGCTTTTTGCTCTGTTTGTGTGCATGTTTGCACTTGAGGAGACGTCTTTAGCACACAGGACACTTGCTGAGCTCTCTCCTTACATACACAAACACTTACACTCGGACACACATGCGGAAGTGTGTGGGCCTGGGGTATGTGCGGAATGCACCGGTCGGACGCTGCTGGTATTCCAGAGGAAGTTTGAAGCAGAGCTTTGATTTAGACCAGTTTTTGAAATCGGCCACTATGATTGGTCACTTTAAGGTAACTTTGGGGTTGCTTGATATTAGCTAGCAATCTACATCAAAGTCGACAAGAAATTAAGTTTCACCTTCTCTATATGGATGTTATAGATGTTCTTTTAAGTGATTCGTACATATAAATGGTTTATTTACTGTCATTATTTAATTAACTGGATATTTTTATTATGTAAACTTGATTTTTCAGGTGAAAAAGACAAACGTGTCTGGTGAAGTGTGGGACTGTAAGGTCATGTACATCTGTTTCCAATTTGAGATAAAAGTCCATATTTCAAAATCCAATCAATAAACAATACATAAAACTGAGTCTTGCCCCACATCTTTTGCTTTATATTAATTTGTTACACTCAACTGTGTATGTAAATATATGAAGAAAAAAATCTTTTGCTACCTCCACTTCTGTGACTTTAATATTAGGTAGTTAGCAAATATTTAAAGTTGATTTGTAGCTTAATCTTTTTTTAACCGCAACCGAGATAACAAAATAGCTATTTATTTAGCATTAACTATATTAGCATTCACACAAATGTAAAGTAATGTTTTGTATACTATAATCATATGTTGCTGTTGTGTCTATATAATCATAGTTATCATCAATCTTGGTACGGACTGTAACCCAATAATACTACTAAATAATAATAGTAGTAATAATAATAATAATAATAATAATAATAATAATAAATAAAAACATTTCTTTCTTTCTTTATTGTTTTATATGTTAGCTGCAATAAATTGCCTTTTTTAGGTAATCAAGCTTACTGTATTTTTATGTCTGTTAGCGTGGTCATCTTGCTGTCCTTGTTATGCTTTACAAGCTTGGATCAATATGGGACTACAAGTTTCATCAATGATAACTGCTCTGCCTGATGAGAAAAAGCAATTTGGTGACCCATGCTCCACTAGCATTACATTTTAGCATGATTTGCTAACCTTTTAAACTTACCAGTTGTTTGAGCAAATCACTTTAGGGGCTTAAAAGCATGGCTTTTATGGGTCTTGATTGCACAGAGTGCTTCTCGACTCAAGGGTCGTGACCCCAAAAATGTGTCTCGGGCTGTTTTGATAAGGTTGTGGATGGCAGGGGGGGATGCTAGTGATTAAAATGTAGTTATGATGACACTGTGAAAGGTCGACATTTGAGCTCCCACAACAAAACCAGTTGAGATCCACTAGGTTTAGGCATTTCATTCATCAACCAAGTTAGTGAAAATACACATGGCATCTATTGAACTTGTCCTCTTTGCTTCATTTAACAGGCATGTAGCGTCTCATGCGCTTAAACCACCTGCTGTTCTTCCCACAGCCCAGAATGCATCATGATGACGTGTTTTCAATGAGAGGAAGATTGGTGAAATATTTGATTTTGGAATGGAGTTGTTTTGTGGGGTCAATGACTCCAAGATGAGCTTTCTTCAGTTTGATTTAAGGGCTTTTATTGCTTCGAGGAATGCTGGGAAATGTCACTTTGATGTGTACGGATTTGACTTAATACTGCCATCTTGTGGCAATCTATTGCTAGTTTAAGGATACTTTCATATAGTCTCAAGGTTTATTTTAATGCTGTTTAGATAAAACCAATATGATCTTTTCATTGCTGACCCAAATCATTAGCCAAATTGTCATCAACTGCAAACATATTTGATTAAACCAACCATACTTAAAACTAAGGGAAAGCTTGTAACTAAAGTTTTTTGGTATTGCTTTTTATTGAGACCATTTCTGAAATTTTTGGACGCTACTGAAGCATAATGCATATAGAGAACAAGTGGACGCGGCAGTGAATGTTCTGTGGCTGAACTGTCAAAGTGTGACCAAAGGATCAACTAAAAATCATCCAGGAAGCCACAGAGGATCTTTAAAAAAAACTGTTCCAAAGAAATGCGGGCTGGGAGAGGAGCAATGTGGAAACCACTGCTAACCAAGAACAGAAGCGCTCATCTCTTATCCGCCAAGAGCTCATGGCTGATCCCCAAGTCTTTTGGAAGAATGTTGTGTGAGTCAAAAATGGAACGTTTTGGATGACATGCGTCCCATTATGCCTGGCATGAAGCTAAAAAGCATTCCACAATCTAAGAGCTTCTTCCCAAAAGTAGTGCTGGTGTGTTTATTGTATTGGTAGTTAAATTGTTCAATCAAAGTAAATTAAACCATAATAATTTAATCTTGGGGTTCTGCCATGGCTCTGTATAATGTGTTAACATTGGCTGTATATAACATTTTAGTTAATCATTTTATGTGAATGTAAATTCTTATTGATTCCTTCAATGTTATTATTATTATTTTTATACCACTAGAGATTAAGATGCTGCGTTTAGGAAAATGTATCCTGTGCTCACCAAAAAAAGGCAGAATTTATTTGATCAAATATATTGTAAAGCATTTATTCATTTTCTTTTCCAGCATATGTTTTATGCAGCGGATGCCCTTCCAGCCATAACCCATCACTGGGAAACATCCATACACACTCATTCACACACAAACTACGGACAATTTAGCTTTTATAAGTGGTTTGAACACAGTTGTGTGGCAACAGTCTGTGAATATAAGCACCTTCTAATGGAATAAAAAAAAAGTATGAATTTTATTTTTTATAATTACACTTCATAAAAACAGTCTGCAGAAACAATTTGATTGACATTCTTCCGTTGTAGATATCAGAGGGGAAAGCCCCGGCCATTAGTGACAATCTCTCCTTCATTAGCATAGGACATTAGTCTTGTTTTTGAATCTGCCACTATGCTGACACACAGGCATTTGGGAGCACAATCTTATTTGAATTTAAAGCGACAGTCACTAAAATGGCACAATTAGGATCAAAGCCTAAAAGGGGCAGTTTCATAGCGTTATAAAACATTATTTGTGGTGTATTTTGAGCTGAAACTTCACGTACACACACTCCAGGGATATCAGAGACTTATTTTACATCTTGTAAAAAGGGGCATAATAGATCACCTTTAAACAAAAAAACAGATACTTTACATTTAAAGTATCAGTTTTGTATTTCATTTTTTAAGTTTTATTTTTAAAATGTAATGTCTCTTTGTGACACCTCAATGGCCATTCCTCCAGTCTTCAGTGGCACATGATCCTTCGAAATTTGCACATTTGTCGATCAAGTAACATACTATGTGGAACTTTTCATAAATATAGAGTTGGAAAAGCTTAATTTTTGAAACGTGGATGTTTTTGCCTTCACTTATTCAATTTAAAACATCTTTGTTGAATAATAGAAAAACGTACAGACCTAAAACACATTTTTATAGAATATATAAATGTTAATAAATTTGTTCAAATAAAAATACAAATATTCTCTCTGTTAATATGCACCGTATTCAGGCTATTGTTAGTTCTGTGGCTGCTGCTGATAGATTTTTATGACTAATGTAAGACTCCATGTTTTTGTTTTTCTGCAGAGGATGATGTAGATCTGGAGGCTCTGGTGAATGACATGGCCTCTCTTTCGTCCTACGAGAGCATCTATGCAACCTGTGAGACCCAGCATTCAGACTCCGCACCCCTCTTGCACAGCACTGATGGCAGTGGTCTCCATGGCAACAGAGTGGCCCCACTGCCACGGGCCCCTAGTCATAAAGTGACTGCCCCTCACTCTCCTGCCCAAAGGCTCCGGCGATCTCAGCCAATGCACATACATGCTGTCAGGTAATGCTTATACTGTATGCACTCATAGAAATGTGTATGTATGTGTTTTAATCATGCGTATACTGTATGCACTCATAGAAATGTGTATGTATGTGTTTTAATCATGCATATACTGTATGCACTCATAGAAATGTGTATGTATAATCATACAGATTTGTAAAGTAAATGTTAAGTAAATTTTGCTAAGTGTTTTGGGAAGAACTACAGTAAAATATGATCAATTTTAGTCCCATGGTCATGCAGAAATCATATGTTGGTGTCAGCAAACAATTCTTATTTTTATTATTAGTACCAAAACAAGTTGTACTACTTGGTAATTCCAAGTTCTATTAAAAATAAAAATAATAATTATAAATAATAAAATTCTAAATATAAATAATATAGAAAATAATAATAATATTGTCTTGATTTTATTATATTCTGTGATCTTTATTTATTTATTTTTATCATTTATTTTTTTATTCAATCTACTTTTCTATCTATTTTTATTTATTTAATCTATTTTTTATTTATTCTTTTAATTTATTTGTATTTATTTAATTAAGTAAATAATACATTGTTACAAATTTAAAAACACTAAGCTCATAACATAATTTATGCTTTTATAATATTGCAAAATTTGGAGCTTCATTAAACAGTGTAAATGCATATACATTTAAAAAATGAATACATATTCATATGTTCATAATAATTGAACTTCACATATTAATTGAGCTTCTTTTTCTAGAGTGGATCTTATGGATGTTTTGTAATATTTAATACTTTTAAAATAGCTTTTTTTATGTAGAGTATTTTGTCAAAAGATGTCATAACAAAACTAAAAATCACCCATCTTGTCATTGTGTGAATTGAATTTAGTGCTATTTAATCTGCATTTGTCTACATTTTATATGCATGTTTATAAGTAACTTCTTAATTAATCTAAAATTGATCATTACTACTTTTTTAATAATAATCCATTAGTTGTTTAGCACTTTTAAATCCATATTCCCTCAGTCCCCATTAATTATGTATTATGTATGTGGGCTACATTTCTGTTCATAGCCATAATCTTTCCTCTCGCCGGAATCCTCTCAAAGTTGTTCTAATCAGCTCTTTTACACCTCACCTTTCTGCAGGGCTTCTGTGTCGTTCTCTGTCTTTCATCCGCTCTTCTCTGATCTCCATGACAGCAGGGTGTAGTTTCACACGCATACACACCGAGATGGGTTCACGCAGAGGTTTCCCTCTCCACACACACTCACACAGACACACAGTCTTCTTTCGTTCTGACTCGGCCATGAACCCTGAACGGCCCACCCCCTGCTACGGTTCGGATTTTAAAAATTCCCTCAGTTATTCCCTCAGTTATTATGGTCGCTCCAACTGCGCCGAGGCAGTCATGTATTATTCCCAGTCTTATTGATGTAGATCAAAGAACCGAAGACGAGTTTAGCATCTGCAGTCTATGTGTCTGTCTGCTGAACTCTGCTGAACACCGCCAGAGTTCATGAACCGACTCTCGGTTGGCTAAGTGGGTTTCAAATCTCTCGCTTTCATTCATATATTCTGTAGTAGAATCTATAATGCAGCGGTGAGAATTTCATTAGGATTCTTCTGATTTATTTTTCATTAGCCTATCGCTTTACTGCACTCGAGTTTTCAGGGCTTTAATTTCCTGCTCGGTTTCATATTGATTAAAACAGAGGTGATATTGGGAATACTGCATTGTTAATGAACTACCGGAGGTGAGTCGAGTCTAACAAGGTGATTTGGTTAGATATGTTAGCACTAAAGGGTTTATTAAAGGTATAGTTCACCCAAAAATGAACATTCTGTCATCATTTACTCACCCTTTACTTGTTCCAGTCCTTTTGTTCGTTTTGTTTTGTTCAACACGAAAGAAGGTATTTTGAACTTTTAACCACTGACTAACATAGTATTTGTTTTTTTCCTCTATGGGTGTTGAGGGCTACAGATTTTCAAGTGTTTTCAAAATATCATCTTTAGCGTTAAGCAGAATAAAGAAACTCATAAAGGTTTGGATCCACTTGAGGATGAGTTAGGGCTGCTTGATTTTGGGACAAATCATAATCACGATTATTTTGGTCCTATTACACTTTCAAAGATCATTACATTTCACAATTCTTAATACTGAAGCAAAATAAGAAAGAGTATAAAAAAACTAACTCCTGTTCTCACAATTATGGAAAGGGGGAAAAATACAATACAATAAAAATAGGAAACAAACTTTTGTGCTTTAAGCATCTACACTGTAGAAAAAAAAACTTGATTTGTTTCTTATTAAAGCTACAAAAGTCCTTCAGTTGAAAGCAGGGAGTGATTTAGTCCTTGTCTTTTGTTGTTTGATTGATTAGTAATGAAAAAAAAAAACAGTCGGCAGCAGGAATATAGCGTGCTGTCACTTTAAGAGCCACGCAGTTGAAATTTACCTTTTCATTCTCAACTCTTTATGTTCGTTTATTACATAAAAAAATGAGGGTTAATGTGAACAATCACTAAACGCCGCCTTTTGACATTTTTTTGACACACCATTAAAACACTCACTGTAAGATGACATTGGATGTGTGCGTCTCTGAGGCTGCACACAACAGCATGCGTTCATTCGCACTTTTAAAAACACGAATGAATCGAATACACATCAATAATAGAAGCACATCTCATGCTGCAAAAGTCATGTTACAGTACGTGCGTTTACAAATTTTCATGTGAAACTGAGGTTTGTAGAGGAACAAATGCATACTGCTTGAAAGGGGCAGGATATGACGCGATAATCATTTTAACCCAATAGTTTTTTTCGTAATCGTTGGAAGGCAAAATCGAAACTGAATTTCGATTAATTGCACAGTAGGGTTGGGCGATGTTGACCAATTTGGCATTGTATGATGTCCAATGTGAAACATCACGATGGACGATGGCATCATCGTCGTAGGTGGCGGTGAATTAATTATTTATGAATAATTAATTAATTCATAACGAATTAATTGTTTGTAGCCTACTGTTTCAACTACCTGACCCGCGTGGTCTTTGTTTTACCCATAACCAAATCATAAATAAATAAAGATAAGTTACACACAAATTGCCACCTGTCAATCACTTTTTTTGCAGGACTGTGGCATGAATAGGCAGAGTAATCTGTGTCGTTATAATGGCGTCGACAAACTTGGTTGGTAAAAAAAGGGCCACAACCAACAGAAACCATCCAACAGTATCTGATGTTTTCACTAAAATTACTGAGTACAAGCATGAAAGCGAATGATTGAAGCAGTGTAGTCACGCTGTGACACAATACCTGATAGATTCAAAAGACAGAAGAGTTGTTGGATAGAGACTAGATTAATTAAATATCACGTTTAACAACTATAGTGAGACACGATCCAGCGGTACATCCTTGATAAAATGTCCGACGTGCACTGCTCTCTGGGCTGACTGCTGGAGCTCAGACGCTGCACTGCAGCACATGAGTTTGTGTGTGCGTGCGTGCGTGCGTGCGTGCGTGCGCGCGTGCGTGCGTGCGTCTGGTCATGTGATGTGCATTTTCTGCGTTAAAGTGTGGACGGAGAGATCTTTTCAGAAATGTTAGATCACAGGTGTCAATTCCAGTTCCTGGAGGGCCGCAGCTCTGCACAGTATAGTTCCAACCCTGTAGGTTTCAAACACACCTGAAGGACTCAATTAGTTTGATCAGGTGTGTTTAATTGGAGTTGGAACTAAACTGTGCAGAGCTGCAGCCCTCCAGCAACTGGAATTGACACCTGTGTGCTAGATGAAACGCCAGTGTGGACGTGCTGTGGATCATTTTCATTCTAAAATGCCTTTTTAAAACTAAGACTTATTAGTTTAAACGGGGCCGTGTGTATTTTTCGCGAACGGGTTGCTTCTGCGAAGGGGGCAGGGCGGAGGATCACGATGCCGGCTCAGCATCGTGATGTGTATCGGCCATCGGCGATAGACAATAGCATCGTCTATCGACCCAACCCTATTGCACAGCCCTAGCTAGGATGAATAAATAATGAGCAAATTTTCATTTTTGGGTCAACTATCACTTTAAGTGCTAGCAACCGCATGTATTTTTGAATAGTTTCTCAGTACTGTTGTAGAAAATGACAAGTACAATCTTTACCCTTGGCTCTCTGTGTCACCCCTTGTAGGCGACTTCAAGAAGAAGAGTTGCAAGTTCGTCCGGCGTCTTTGCCAGCTATTCCGAACCCTTTCCCTGAGCTCTGCAGCCCCTCGGGATCTCCTGTGCTGAGTCCTGGATCCCTGCCACAGCCGTCGGAGTCACATGTAAGAGCTGAAAACAGACACTTCTGCTCTGATCCCTGTAGCTATTATCTGTCAGATAGCCTACACATGAGACGTTACTTGAGTGATTTATTGCAGGTATGAGACTTAGATCGCACCTCCTAGTTTCAGTACATCAGGCGCCCTCGCATGTTCTCACTTATCTTTGTATGAAAACAAAAAAACCTGAAGGGCTACAGTGAGGTTAAAGTCGGCATGTAATCAAAATATGCAATATTTAGTTTGTTTGTGCACATTGTTAGTCTTAGGCCAAGTTTACATGAGAACTAAAGTATTTTTTTAGCTCAAGTTTACATTAAAATGTTTTAAAGATCTTTTGTACATTTACACATCTGCGAAAATAGCCAAGTAATAGTACCTGTAAGGAAGTAATGAATGTAAAGTAAATCCACACTTTGAAGATGAAGCATTAAGGTTTATACTTCTGTGTTGAGTGATTGCCGTGACCCATGGTGATTGCCTTGCATTTATACTTCTGTGTGCTGTTTGTGTTGCTCTGCAATAACACTTCCGAAACGCTAGCTGGCAGTGGGTTTTTATGTTCCTCTGTGTCGAGTTTCTTTGCAGGGGTTTTGTATTTTCTGAACGCTACCTTAATGTACAAGAAGCTAAAACTAGCTAATTTAGAGGCAGGAACCGGCAGACGTGCAACAACTTTAATTATAAGGTAAACCCAAAACAAAAGTTTCCATCTGGAGCTCCTTCACGGGACTCGACACTTATAAACAATCGCTCCATCAGGCTTGCGGCTCTCAGCACCGCCCACACTCGTCACCGCTACCAAGCCGACCAATCACAAAGCTTGCGCTACACGTTGTTACAATGTATAGTTACCATTTTTAAGAGGTGCGTGTCAGCGTTGGCATCAGCCACGGCGAGGAATATGCGACTACGCAAAGGCTGCACCGGACCGTATGCATATGCATGTTCGTGACGCAGAAGTATAAATCAGCCTTTAGTCAACACTTAAGCTAAAACACTACCATGTACTAAGCCATATTTGTGTGTTTTTTGCACTAACCTTTAGTCTGCATAAACATGAATATGCTTGCGCATGATCTCATCGTTTTTAAAGACTTTCCTTTTAGGGTGTTTACACAGTTGTGACAATGGTGGCATTTTCAAAAACTTCCAATTTGTAACCCATTTTCAGAGTTATCCATATTCAGTCACAAAAACACAGTTGTCTTGTAAACAAACAGGCAAAATGCATTAAAAGTGTCTTGTTTTTTGCTGAAAACATTTTGTAAATGACCCCTTAAAGTGAACACTTAATCTGTTATTCGACTAAGAAAAAAACTGGCAATCTTTAATCAAATTCTAAGCATTTGCTTCTGTTCTGGAATGGCAGTCCTTCCCTAATGACTTCAGTTTGATGGTTTGTGTAAAATATTCTTAGCCACACCCCTCCAACCATTTGTTTGGAATATTTCATTTCAGTTGGAAATACGTCATCATCATACTGAAATAAAAGTCGGCAGCAACTTCCAGTGCACACACGACTTTAAGAGAGTTTCGCATGTTTAAAGATTAATTTATCAACAATTAATGTTATTTGTTGATTCGGTGGAAGGTTTCTATGGCGTTTTTGTTTCTCTGTAAGTTGGGTTGCTCTGTATAACTTGGAAAGCTGGTCTTGCAGCCTAGTCCACCTGGCATGCAAAAGAGACATTAGTTGTTTTAGAATCTAGTAAGCTGCCAAGCTAGCAAAAGTGTAGGTGTTAGAGCTGTCTAATCAAAAACTCTTACAATTACAAAACAGAAATAAACATTGCTGAACACTGCAAATTAAAGAAAATATTATATCAATGCAAATCAGTCAACTGATTTTAGTAATGTAGCTTCAGTGTTTGCTCAAACTAAAGGCAAACTTACCTGGGTAAAAACAAAACAAACCGGCTTTGTGCATCAGCCCTCTGGCTATTGATTGATTAACCTCTCAAATTCAAGTACAAATTTTAATCAATATGATTAAAAAACTAGTTTGCGATTAAAAAAAAAAATAATAATAATAAAATAAAAAAAATAAATAAATAAATAAATAAAATAAAATTCTTCATTTGGATGATCGCAAGCTTGCACGCCACCTTGTGGATGCAGGCAGAGTCGCATAATAACAGGGTGAGATAGCTGCATCTTAAAAGTACAGTGTTTACATTTAGCAGTGTTTTATATTAGGCCTGTAGTCATTAATTTTTGAATAGTTTCTCGTTTTATTAATAATGAATTAGTGTGTTGAAATATAGTGCAAGTATATTCCGACTCGTGGATTTTTCCCAATCCCATCCCTCCTTTCTCACTCCAACTACACTACCTGTCAATATCGACGGCCCTATCATAATACAGGCAAAAAATCCTATTTTTTCATTCTTGAGTATATACTTTACAAGAGAAATCCAAAGTCCAATCCATGCACTATATATATAT
>CAIGQW010054307.1:7668086-7706861 GCA_903798125.1 Danio choprae
ACAAACAAACAAACAAACAAACAAACAAACAAACAAACAAACAAACAGTTGACAATAGACCGGAGAGCACATGACACAAAGAGACAACACAAGCCATGTGCTTGCAAAAAAACAGGACAAGAACACGCAGCCAATGAGAGAACTCATGCGTGTTCACATGAAACACAACACTAAAGTATGCAGCACATGTAAACATGAACCACGTGCTAAACACCACACCAACAGAAGACTGGATGTAAGACACGAGTACACGATATATAAAAACACTTACTGTGCACTCACACATGCAACGTACATGTTCCATCTCAGTGCCAACCGAAACCAAAACCAACTAGACTGAGATGCTGAGAATGAAACAGCACGCTGCAGACAGAACAAACACAAACACCAGGACGAGAGCGTGCATCCCAAGCATGCCAGCACCTTGCGCGCCCGCATCAAGCACAAGCGTGCACGGCCCGAGCGCAGCCAAGACGGCACTCATACAATGACATAGACAACAACGGGAAATATGAGTGCTTGACCCGAGAAAACTCATGACATACAAGACATGATAGGACTAGTGTCTGGACTCTGCCACCAAAACAAGAATTAACAAGACCGAAGTGGCAGAATCTTGAGAACTGTGTTGATTTGAAACTTAACTTAATATTTGTTTTATTTTATTAAGGTCTCATAACATTTCTTCTGAATTTCACATTTAAAAAAAAAAGTCTAAATAACTCTTGGCCAAAATAACAAATGTGTTTTTAATTTGTTGTGATTGAAAATCAGCTGGCGAGCACAATCAGTGTGTAGCACAATCGCCTCACAGCAAGAAGGTTGCTGGTTCGAGCCTCGGCTGGGTAAGTTGGCATTTCTGTGTGGAGTTTGCATGTTCTCCCCGTGTTGGCGTGAGTTTCCTCCGGGTTCTCCGGTTTCCCCCACAAGTCCAAAGACATGCGCTATAGGTGAATTGGGTAAGGTAAATTGTCTGTAATGTATGTGTGTGAATGAGTGTGTATGGATGTTTCCGAGTGATGGGTTGCGGCTGGAAGGGCATCCGCTGCGTAAAACATATGCTGGATAAGTTGGTGGTTCATTCTGCTGTGGCGACCCTAAATTAATAAAGGGACTAAGCTGAAAAGAAAATGAATGAATGGAAATCAGCTTTTTTTCCACCTTTCTGAAGTGAAAACACTGGTATTGGGCTGTACACATTTTTTAAAAACATTCCTGAAAGCATTCCATATTTAATTTTTATATTACACAAAACTAATTCAAAGAAATGTCATTAAGAATTTACAGAATAAAACCAAAACAACATTTTACTCAAACATTGTACATTGTTAGTCTAAATCACATTTTTTGTATTCGTTCAAACGATTAAATTAACATTATTATTATTCTCTTTAATCTCTCTCTTTAATAACTGTTCTGGTTTAAACAGAAATTCATAATTTAGTAGCCTGTCTGATGTCGACATATCACACAGGAAACTGACAGTTGTTACCTCCGCATTGCATAGCCCATAGAACAACTGAAACAAATATCAAGGCAGTCCGCTGGCTGTGCCAAAATTGTTGTGCGGTTGGACTCCCTTCAGATTTGTCCAAATTGCGTTTGAAAAATTCTCAAGCTAAGGCCAAAGGATCTTATGTCAGCCGTACATGTTTTCCACTGTTTGTTAATCCCCCAGGGGACACAGAGGGGTGAAAATGAAATCAGCCTTCCAGGTTAAAGCAAATAATCAGCCTCCCTCAATGGAAATCCAGGGCAGATTGATGTCATTTGTTTCTAAGGCCTAATTGTGCCCAATCAAGACTCGATGCCAATGAAGTGGATCAAATGATTGACAAGTTCTGCTCAGTGTTGACTTTGGACCAAAGGCAGGTCGTTAGATCATGAGTTTAAGCTCATGGAGGAAATAACACACTGGCGGTGTCAGCGGACCAGGTGAGCGCAGTCCAGAAGAAGAATCGCATGTCAAAGGAAGAGTTTGAAAGGTAAGTTCTAGAATGTTTCGTTTCTGTTTTGGGAATGCATGAGAGGCTGAACAAAGGATTGCTTATGACCGCACTTCAAAATAATTTTTGTCATTTTCACTGGAAAATAATTATAATATTTGGCCCTCATGCCGCATGATGACATTTGTTTTCACAGCTTTTAGAAGCACTCAAATAACAGAGGTGAAAATAACATTAGGTAATCCTCCAGAGGGCCTGTTTTGTACGCAGGCCTCCTTGAACCAAAATGGAGCTCAATTTTTGGCAATTACTTCAGGTTTGAAGTAGTTCGGTGGCTCAGGGTTTGATTTTACACTGCAAAAAAAGACACTTTTGTCTTGTTTCCAGTCCAAATATCTCTATTTTCTAGGTAAGACAAGTAAAATATTGCTTTACTTTCAGAAATAAGAAGTAAAAATTAAGTTAAAACCAAGTGCAAGTGTAAGTAAAATAGACTTTTTTCTTTTTATTTGAAGCTCATTTTATTTAGCCCATTGGCAGATTATTTTGCTTGTTTTAAAGAAAAGCTCGCTTTATTCTGACTTATTATTTAGAAAACAAAACACAGTTTTTTTTTACTTGACTAGGAAATGCTACTTGATTTAAGCTTTTTTCGATATTTGTAACAGAAACAAGACAAATACGTTGTCTTTTTTTTTGCAGTTTAGTTACACTTCTTTGATGAAACAAATCACATCAGCAGATTTTAATATTCAACTCTTGATTCTTTTGTCTTGGCTTTGATTTTTTTTAACCTTTGTAAACTGACAATAGTTAATTCCCTCAGCAGGGACGAGGTGTTGAGAGAGCGCTAGCTAATGTTGAGTGATGGTGAGGTGGTGACATTATATCCAACTTCCAGAGCCCCGTGTCGGTGTCTGCCACCTCATGGCACTGCTTTAACCCCCAGAATTCCTTGCATTCCTCCAGTCACGGACCAAAAGTTTCACTGTGGCCCATTTAAAATTTCTGAGTTTTTTTTTTGCTACCATTAAGCACCACCAGGCAATTGACCTCCTGACCCTCTACAAGCGACCTGTTGGAGTGGCTTTCAAGTGTATACTTAAATCTTCATGGGAATGGCCTCCCTGATCCAGGATCATGTCCCCCTGAGCAATCAACACCTAGAGGTTAGTTGGGTGAGCCTGAACCTTGTGGTCAGTCTAGCATGCGAAATAGTTTGTGTCTTTGCTCTGGCTGTGTGCATGTGTGCACACATGACTCTCTGTGTCTTTGTATGTATTGTGTAATGCATTTGTCTTATCAAATTCAAGTTCATTCGGTCTTATTTTTGGACATACAGAATTTTGGTTATTTTTCTTTGGTTTTAGCATCCACTGTGTAAAACAAATGCTGGAATAGTTGGGGGTTCATTCTGCTGTGGCGACCCCTGATAAATAAGGGACTAAGCTGAAGAAAAATGATGCATTTTTGTGATCTACTGTACAATTAAGGGCAAAATGATTTTTAAATCTTTTTCAAATATTTCCCAAGTAATGTCCTGTATAGTTTTATTTTCATTCATTCATTTTCTTTTCGGCTTAGTCCCTTTATTAATCTAGGGTCACAGCGGAATGAACCGCCAACTTATCCAGTATATGTTTTACACAGCCGATGGCCTTCCAGCTGCAACCCATCACTGGGAAACATCCATACAAACTCATAGACAATAGACAATTTAGCTTACCCAATTCACCTGTACCGCATGTCTTTGGAATTGTGGGGGAAACCGGAGCACCCGGAGGAGTGAACATGCAAACTCCACATAGAAATGCTAACTGACCCAGCCGGGGCGCGAACCAGCGACCTTCTTGCTGTGAGGCCATTGTGCTACCCACTGCGCCACCGTGCTGCCCTAGTTTTATTTTACTTAAAGAAATAATATTGACTTAGATGTTTTATCCAAGATGTTTTAAAAGTTTATAGATGTTTAAAGTTTTATCATATCTTCTGTATTCTTCCATTTTAAAATCTTTTTTTGCTGTTGTTGCCTGAAAAAATGGCCTATTTAACTAACAAAAATGTGACATTGAAGAAAATACTGTGCATTATATTTAAATATCTCTCGAATTTACAATCTAACTACGTTTTTGTGGTTTTTCTATTTTTTGGTAAAACATTAAATGGAGAAAAGAAGCAGAATTTAGAATCTTATTATATTCCAATTATTCCGAAGTGGCTTCATGTGATGAACTATGACTTGTTTTTTCTCAGCTAGACTGTTACCGTAACCAGATCACAGAGAAAGATTACCTTCATGAATTAGACATTAGCTGCTGATTTCATGGATCTTATTTTCACTGTCTGATTATTTTAATTTCAATCACTTTTTCCAACTTATATATGCAACAAATGTGCAACCACAGCTTCAAAAACAGACCCAATGTCACTTAATTATTTTAATCATTATTAAATAAATGAGGTTTTATCAGTAAATAATGCTGAAACTAAAATCACATTCAATTTAAAAAGCAAAAGCAAAATATATATGAATAAATATACAGTGTGTATGGAAAGTATTCAAACCCCCTTAACCCCCTTTTCCCGTTTGTTACATTGCAGCCATTTACTAAAATCATTTAAGTTTATTTTCCCCCTCATTATTGTATACACAGCACCCCTTATTGACAGAAAATCACAGAATTTTTTTTTTTTTTGCAGATTTATTAAAAAAGAAAAACTGAAATATCATGTGGTCCTAAGTATTCAGACCCTTTGCTCAGTATTGCTCATAAGCACCCTTTTGATCTAACACAGCCATGAGTCTTTTTGGGAAAGATGCAACAAGTTTTACACACCTGGATTTGAGGATCCTCTGCCGTTCCTCCTTGCAGGTCCTTTCCAGTTCTGTCAGGTTGGATGGTAAACGTTGGTGGACAGCCATTTTTAGGTCTCTCCAGAAATGTTCAATTGGGTTTAAGTCAGGGCTCTGGCTGGGCCATTCAAGAACAGTCATGTTGTGTGCTTAGGGTCATTGTCTTGTTGGATGGTAAACCTTTGGCCCAGTCTGAGGTCCTGAGCACTCTAGAGAGGTTTTCGTCCAAATTATCCCTGTACTTGGCTGCATTCATCTTTCCCTTGATTGCAACCAATCAACCAATCATCCCTCGAGTGAAAAACACCCCCACAGCATAATGTTGCCACCACCATACTTCACTGTTGGGACTGTATTGGACAGTGCCTGGTTTTCTCCACACATACCACTTAGAATTTAGGCCACAAAGTTCTATATTGGTCTCATCAGACCAGAGAAACTTATTTCTCACTTTCTACAACTCTCTCCCATCTCCCGACTACATCTCTGGAGCTAAGCCATAGTGATCTTCTCTTCTTTACCTCTCTCACCAAGACTCTTCTTCCCCGATAGCTTAATTTGGCCAGACGTTGATTTCAATTAATAATTCATACAATTCATACAATTGCAATTGTAATATTTACTTAATTGTATGGTTAATTGGATTAATAATTAAGTGTACTTATAAGATTTATTTTATTATTTTATTTTATTTAGTAATGCTCGATTAGGGCCTCATGGTGGCGCAGTGGGTAGCTTGAAGCAAGCAGCAAGAAGGTCGATGGTTCGAGCCTCGACTGGGTCAGTTGGCATTTCTGTATGGAGTTTGCTACAGAAGTTATTTCTGGATTCTTAATCATTTCTTTAGTAACCTAGTAACAAGTATCTGAAGCAACTATAAATAAATGTTTCCTACAGCGTTTCCAGGGCAAGGAACAGTTCAGCTCAAGCTGTGTTCTTAAATAAAACAACATCACGGTCACACAATCAGTATGAGATCTAAAACAAAGGGTGGTATGTAAAACATCCCACAAGCTTTCAAGCTTTATCAAGCAAGCTCATATACTTCAAGATTTTCCATTTAAGACAAGATTATTTTAATTCCTTAGATGTTTTATCCAAGATTATGAAGTACTCTTTATCATATCCTTCGTACACTTCCTTAATAACGTCTTTCTGCAGATAGTTTGCGAGCTGTAACTGGAAGCATGTTTTTCGTGTGTTCCTATCAACCTATCAAGATTGTTAAAATGTGTTCTTTATTTTATTCTTTTTATTTTATCAGTGCATTTTTATAGATAAGTTACATAGCCAGTATCAAAGGACGCTGTTCTGCGGTATGCTTATAAGTAACATGTGATTCATATTACTGAAGAGGCTTAAATGTATGATGGGCTTTATATATATAAAAAAGAACATTCTTTTAAAAATGTTCCCCCACAAAAAAAACTAAAAAAACTAAACAAAAAAAAAAAAAAAAAAACATGGAATTTCACACCTGGATTTAAGAAAGTACCTGACAAAAGCTGTTTTTACAGAAGAGTTAGTCTGCACTAATGTATGTCTGTTCCTATGGCTCTTTGTTTTTGTGTGCTTATAGGTAAATCGAACTTCTTAATGCCCCTGCTCCTATTTAATTTAATGCAAAAACACTTCCTTTTCCACCCTGTTCATGTCATAACAGATTTCCTTTTTCTCCCGGATTCAGACACTAGACTGGCCCAGCTGAACGGGACAGGTTTTGGGTTTCCTCTAGAGGACTGAAGGTTTCACAATCAATGAACACTTTGCTGATTTTTATTGACCATAAAGTTCCGTTTTACTTTCGTGGCATGAAATTCATGCTAACATCTTGAAGGTTCGCGAGGTGATCAAAGGGTTTTATAATTGTGCCCATACATGCTAACATAGCTCATATACGGACTCTTGGTAGTGGCACTTTGGTGTGCAAGAGAATTATTGTGTGATATGGAAGGCTTTGGATATGTTTGGAATACTTACATATTTATTCCAGCATTAGAATCCATTACTCCATACTCCAGTGTTGTGTGATCGTCCTGGTTACGTCCGTAACCCACGTTCCCCGAATAGGGAACGGAGACGTGTGTCTTACAGACTATGGGAGTACGTCAGACGACCAATCACTCTGGAGATTAAGAAAACGGGCCAATGAACGCCAAGTGAATTGGCGGAGCTCAGCTCCACAGCTGACAGCGCTTAGCAATTAGCGCTATATAAGCTGTCTGCTGAGAAGCGAGCCTTAGAATTGCCTGCTGAAGAGCCGAACATTCAGCTAACAGCTGGAGACTCAGGTGCTGTGGCAGTGGAGACACACGTCTCCGTTCCCTATTCGGGGAACGTGGGTTACGGACGTAACCAGGACGTTCCCCTTCATATGGGAACTCCGAGTGTGTCTTACAGACTATGGGAGACTGTATGGAAAACGCCACAGCAGCTAAGCCCGTCACGCTCCTGATGTGAAGTTTGCCAAGCATAGCGTGCGCGCACAAGCATCACCAAGAGCGCAACCTTCCAACGTCCCCTAGGCCCTCTATTTACCATTACATGGGAAATTTTAGATTTGGATCGGGGTTCGTAATGTGCTTTTTACCTAGCTAATATAGACTAGGGATTTTAAATTACGACAGTACGTTGGGAAAGCGTGCCAGTCCCCGAAGGGGGAGGACGCTGCGGAGGCCACCTGCTACCCAAGAGGGGAGACTTGATGGCAATATGAGCATATGGACTAGCCCTAATAAGGGGGAGTGCTACATATGATAAGCTGGTTAGCGGGTAGGGAAGACACGGGTCCGCCTGGACAGGGGGAACACACCGTGGTTAATATATGCATATGGGGTCACCTTGGGAACCGCGCATAGCTGGCACCGAACCTCAGCATGTGGGTAGACCAATTTGGGCGTACCAGACATCACACTGAGCCAGGCACTCGACTCCTCCGCTGAGACGGGTGCTGGGGGCCTCGGAGGAATTCTCTAGGGTTCGCCAGATGGGGAACTTACTAGCAGAATGAAAAAGGCGCACGTATCTCCGTGTTAGGGAGCATGGCGCAGCAAGCGTTGTTGACACCGAGTTTAGTTTCCTCCCGATTGATCGGGGTTACCCAATAATCGGGACGAAACCGACTCCACTCGAAGATTATAAAACCTCGCGAATGTGTTAGGTGTCGCCCAGCCCGCAGCTCTGCAGATATCTGCAAGAGAGGCGCCGCGTGCTAACGCCCAGGAGGAGGCGACACTTCTAGTAGAGTGTGCTCTCACACTTGGGGGACGCGGCTCACCCTGGCATTCGTAAGCGAGGGCGATGGCATCAACTATCCAGTGGGCCAACCTCTGTTTTGATACGGCACTTCCCTTCTGCCGACCACCATGACAGATAAAGAGCTGTTCACATGATCTTAACGATTGCGTTCGTTCCACGTACAGGCGCAAAGCGCGAACGGGACAAAGCAGTGAATAGGCTGGGTCTGCCTCCTCCGAGGGCAGCGCTTGCAGGTTCACCACCTGGTCTCGAAACGGGGTGGTAAGAACCTTGGGCACATAGCCGGGCCGGGGTCTCAGGATAACGTGAGAGTAGGCCGGCCCGAATTCAAGGCACGATTCGCTGACCGAAAATGCCTCCAGGTCCCCGACTCTCTTGAACGATGCCAACGCGATCAGCAGAGCTGTCTTCATGGACAGAATTTTCAATGATACCGAGTCGAGTGGCTCGAACGGATCTCCCTGCAGACCCGCTAGTACTACAGAGAGGTCCCAAGAGGGCATGAGAGGGGGGCGGGATGGATTTAATCGCCGCGCGCCTCTGAGGAACCGGATGATTAGATTATGCTTCCCGAGCGTGTTGCCATCCACCGCGTCATGATGAGCGGCGATGGCAGCCACATAAACCTTCAGTGTGGAGGGGGACAGCCTGCGCTCCAGCTTATCCTGAAGGAAGGATAACACAACACTAATCTGGCAAGTTCGGGGGTCTTCTCGGCGAGAAGCGCACCACTCAGTGAATAGACTCCACTTCAGGGCGTAGGCATGCCTCGTAGAGGGTGCTCTAGCCTGAGTGATGGTGTTAACCACCGAAACCGGTAAGTCACCTAAGTCGTCCGCACTCCGTCTATGGACCACACGTGGAGGTTCCAGAGATCTGGGCGCGGGTGCCAGATGGTGCCCCGTCCCTGGGAGAGGAGGTCCTCTCTCAGGGGAATGCGCCAGGGAGGGGCCGCCGCGAGGAGTGTGAGTTCGGGAACCCAGGTCCGGTTGGGCCAGAGAGGCGCAACAAACAAGACCTGCTCCTCGTCCTCCCTGACTTTGCACAGTGTCTGTGCAATTAGGCTCACTGGGGGAAACGCATACTTGCGTAAGCCCGGTGGCCAGCCGTGTGCCAGCGCATCCGTGCCGAGGGGGGCCTCGGTCAGGGAATAAAACCACTGGCAATGGGCGTTCTCGGGGGAAGCAAACAGGTCGACCTGGGCTTCCCCGAAGTGTTCCCATATCAGCTGGACCGAGTCCGGGTGGAGTCTCCATTCTCCTCGGGATACTGTCTGCCGTGAGAGCGCATCGGCTGCACGGTTGAGACTGCCCGGGATATGAATGGCACGCAGTGAACTCAGCCGCGTGTGACTCCAGAGGAGCAGACGGCGAGCGAGCTGAGACATGCGACGAGAACGTATACCCCCCATACGGTTGATATAAGCTACCGCTACCGTGCTGTCCGTCCTGACCAGCACGTGTTTCTGCTCTAGCACCGGTAAAAAGCGGCGGAGAGCGAGAAACACTGCCAACAGCTCTAGGCAATTGATATGCCAATGCAGACGGGGTCCGGACCACGAACCCGCAGCTGCATGCTCGTTGCACACGGCCCCCCAGCCCGTGCTGGAGGCATCTGTTGAAACAACAACATGCCTGGACACTTGCCCTAGGGGCACCCCGGCCCGTAGAAAAGCAAGATCCGTCCAGGGACTGAGGGTGCGGCGACACAGCGGAGTGTTGACCACCCGGTGCGTGCCCGCGCGCCATGCCCGTCTGGGAACCCGATCGCGAAGCCAGCGCTGAAGCGGTCTCATATGAAGCAAACCGAGCGGCGTGACAGCGGCTACAGATGCCATATGCCCCAGGAGCCTCTGAAATAATTTCAGTGGGACCACTGTATTCCTGTCGAGCGAGCTCAGACAGGAAAGCACCAGCCTGGCGCGCTCCTCCGAGAGGCGCGCGACCATATCGATCGAGTTCAGCTCCACCCCGAGATAAGAGATTCTCTGCGCGGGGCAAAGTCTGCTCTTCTCTCGGTTGACCTGAAGCCCCAACTGGTCGAGGTGCCGAAGCACTTTGTCCCTGTGCATAATCAATTGCTCTCGGGACGATGCTAAAATCAGCCAGTCGTCGAGATAATTGAGTATGCGGATGCCCGCAAGCCGAAGGGGCGCTAGGGCACCCTCCGCGAGCTTGGTGAAAACCCGCGGAGACAGAGAGAGCCCGAAGGGGAGGACTTTGTACTGCCACGCTCGACCTTCGAACGCAAACCGGAGAAATGGACGGTGGCGTGGAAGAATGGAGACATGAAAATACGCGTCCTTCAGGTCTATTGCTGCAAACCAATCCCGAGGACGGACGCACTGCAGTATGCGCTTCTGCGTGAGCATTCTGAACGGCATTTTGTGTAAATGACGGTTCAGTCTGCGCAGATCTAGGATTGGTCTTAACCCTCCGTTCTTTTTGGGCACGATGAAATACGGGCTGTAAAACCCGCAGTTCATCTCGGCTGGAGGGACCTGCTCGATTGCATCCTTCGCCAGGAGGACAGCAATCTCCTCTCGCAAGGCAGGGGCGTTCACGGGGCTGACCCTCGTGAAATGGACGCCCGTGAACCTGGGAGGGCGAATGGCGAATTGTATCGCATAGCCGAGTCCGATCGTCCGTATGAGCCACCGCGACGGGCTGGGCAGCGCTAACCAGGCTGGCAGAGCCCGCGCTAATGGCATCATCGGCGCGATCGTTGACGTGCCAACAGAGGGGCAGCTCGGGAAGGGAGTACTCACCCCGGGAAGCAGAGCGGCCCGAGGAAGAGCCGAAAATAAGAGAATTTCTCTTACCTTCCTCCCTGGATCCCGCGATGAGGCTGGAGTGAGAGAAAGGAGTCCGTTCTCTTGCACTCTGGAAGCCTGTGGCGAAAGAGCCCGGCGCTGCGAGCTGGAAGGCGGGGCGTCCCAGACTGGCAAGGCTCGGGCATGCGCACCCGGAGAGAGAGGAAACTGCTCTTTTATTGAAAATTTGGTCACCGCCAGCCCAGAGGGCGGCAGTGGTGGTGTTATTGATGTTGTGCGTCCTCGGCCCTCCACCGAGGAAAGAGCAGGTCCCCTCTTCTCCGGGTGGCCCGTCTCAGGGACGCTTCGCGGTCCTCTTACCGGACTTAACGGCGCCCTGGATCGGGGGCGTCGCAGACCCGCGGTTAGCTCGGCGTTGCCGCTTGGCCGGTGGAGCGGGCAGCGGAAGCGGAGCGGATGTTGGGGTCGCGGGCGGACGCCCTCGGCGAGGAGCAGCAGGAGCGGATGGGGCAGCGGGGAGAGCAGTTTTCCGAGCCCGCTGATGAATGACCACTCCCATCGCTTTGGACTGCTCCTTCACCGCCGAGAATTCCTGGGTAAATTCCCCGACGGTGTCGCCGAACAGGCCAGCCTGGGATATGGGAGCGTTAAGAAAGCGCGCTTTGTCAACGTCAGCCATATCTGCCAGGTTCAGCCAGAGGTGGCGCTCCTGGACCACTAATGTGGCCATCGTCTTCCCCAGGGCACGAGCAGCCGATTTGGTGGTCATGAGAGCATAATCGGTTGCCGTGCGGAGCTCATGCATCAAGCCCGAGGAAGAACCACCCCCCCTGCAGCTCAGCCAACTTCTCCGCTTGGTAGCGTTGATAGGTGGCCATCGCATGCAAGGCGGATGCAGCCTGACCCGCAGCGGTGTAGGCTCTGGCCGTGAGAGACTCAGATAACCTACACGCTTTGGAAGGGAGTTTGGGTGGACCTCTCCAGGTGGAGGCGCCTTGCGGGCAAAGATTGACCGCAATAGCGCGCTCCATCGGGGGAATCGCCTCATATCCCCTGGCTGCCCCGCCATCAAGGGTGGTGAGGGCGGGAGCGCACGAGGACCGGGCAGAAAAAGGCGCCCTCCATGCCTGCGTGAGCTCACTGTGTACTTCCGGGAAGAAAGGGACGGGGGGCTTGGAAGGCTTCACCTTCTTCTTAGCCCCCACGTAACACCCATCTAAGCGGTCCGGCCGCGGAGCTGGGGGACAAGCCATCTCCAGTCCAACGGCCGAAGCAGCCCGGAATAACACGGCTAACATGTCCGACTCCAAATCCGGAGTCCCGCTGACAACCCCGGAGGGTGGCGGCGGATCCGAATCGTCATCGGAGCATGTTAGCCCGCCCTCCGATGCAGCGGTGGACATCGCATCCCCGGTGTCATCTAATGAGAGCGCGGCCAGCCCGGAGGATGGACCAGCGCTCTCACTCGAAGCTTGGACGGAGCACACTGAAGAGGAGCGGGGGATCCGCGGGCCCGAAGGCGACGGAGAAGCCCCCACTGTAACCCTCAGGCCTGCCCGAGTGCTAACCGCATGGCGGGGAGCAGCAGGGGTGACGCACCCTAATGCTAGGGTACGCCGCGACCTTAACTGTGCTACAGTCAAGCCCTCGCACTGAGGGCAAGAACTGTCCACAAGCAACGCGTCAACATGCCGGACCCCCAGACATGTGATGCAATGCTCATGTCCGTCATCCGGGGAGAGGAAACGACCGCATCCAGAAACGCACGGTCGGAACGACATCTTGAAAAAGACGCGTTGCTCGACCGTGTTGCTCTCTTAGGGAAACTCTGCTCTTTAAGAAAACTGCTCTTTTGGTTTTCACGCCAGTGAAACGCCCAGGGGACGGGAAACCCAGATCGACCGCCGCTGTCTGCGTCTTCTCCCACACTGGTGAGTAACAGCTTTGATATCAGCTTGCAGATTTTGCTCCAGTCTCAGTGAGGCTCTGAAGTAACAATTCTAAGGCTCGCTTCTCAGCAGACAGCTTATATAGCACTAATTGCTAAGCGCTGTCAGCTGTGGAGCTGAGCTCCGCCAATTCACTTGGCGTTCATTGGCCCGTTTTCTTAATCTCCAGAGTGATTGGTCGTCTGACGTACTCCCATAGTCTGTAAGACACACTCGGAGTTCCCATATGAAGGGGAACTACAAAATCCCTTTAATGTATGCTTTTTTTCCTCAAGAATCATTTATTAATGTAATGTTTTTGCAGTTTCGTTATTTTTATGAAAACTGTGATAGATTATCTTTCAGGAATTTTTAATAAATAAAAAGCATATCAGAAATCATTGCATAAAGCATAATAAACTATCCACAAGGAGTGCGTTTCCCAAAACCATTGTCAGCCAACTAATATTGCGATTCTGTCATTACAAACATAATTTAGCAATTCAGTTTTTCCAAATCCATCATTCCAATGACCATTCAAAAACAGCGTACTTGGAACATCTCTAGACCTGCAGTTAGAAGCATATTATTGGCTATGTTCTATACTGAGATATCCCTCCTATGCCCTATTCCTTTCCATCACTTCACCATACACTTTGAATGTGTGTGTAATAATTATATAAAATCGTATTAATTAATAAAAAATAAATTAATAAAAAAAAAGTGGATTTAACTAAGGAAGGTATTACCCAGGCACCTTCCCAAGCATCATTACATATGATTTTCACTTTAATTAATATGGTAAAATAAATATTAAATAAAATTTATAAATAATAAATAAAATTTTGGAATCGAGTTTAGCAATTATACTACATAGTTTATTTCTTGAATGAAACAATGCATCATACTTTGGTAGTTTATCCTACCAATGAACGAAGTTCGTTGTTTGCAAAATGCACCTCAGATGTGGCCAGTTGAAAGTTGAATGTGCAATAATTCCAGATTCTTTGACTCTTAATATGCTTAATATTGAAAATTGGTTGGCTATTATTATCTGTTAAACATAATAAAATGCACTGCTTAGAGAAAAATGGTTTTGTAATTTACTATATTATGCTATTGCTCTCCTGTAGGTATTTCCTATTACTGCCACTGAAAATAGCCTACTCTGTGTTGCAAAATAATGTGGATACATTGTAAAATATTTGACTGTAAATGTACTGTAAATTACTGACTACTAGCTGTATTACTTTCACAATAAGGTTCTGAATGTAAATTCCCAGTAAATTACTGTCAGGGAGTGTCTTACTTTCATAGTATGTTACTTTATCTAACATGTCTGCAGAAATGCTGTTCATTGATTAGTTTGATGTTAATATCCAGTGTTGAAGGATGTGATTCACTGTTGGACAGCTCTACCGATGCCAACCAAGCATGTTTCAAACCTCATTGGGTGGTAGAAATTCATTCATTTTCTTTCCGGCTTAGTCCCTTTATTTATCAGTGGTCACCACAGCGGAATGAACCACCAGCTTATCCAGAATATGTTTTACGCAGCGGATACCCTTCCAGCCACGACCCAACACTGGGAAACACGCAGTCACACACATACACTATGGCCAATTTAGCTTATTCAATTCACCTATACCGCAAGTCTTTGGACTGTGGGGGAAACTGGAGCACATGGAGGAAACCCACGCGAACACAGAAATGCAAACTGACCCAGCCAGGGCTCGAACCAGCGACCTTCTTGCTGTGAGGCGATTGTGCTACCCACTGTGCCACCATGATGCCCGGTGGCAGAAATGAATTGAATGAAAAATTCATTCACCGTGATGCCTGGTGGCAGAATGAAAAACTTTGCTGAAATAGTAATGAAATAAAAACAAAATTACAAACAATAAAATAAATACATTAGAAAAAAAATGCACAGGTTAAATAAACTATTTATGCATTTTTTTCTAATGTATTTATTTTATTGTTTGTAATTTTGTTTTTATTTCATTACTATTTCAGCAAAGTTTTTTTATTATTATTAGTGAAAGTGCTCCAAAAGAACAGATTTATGGATTGGGCTCGTTTATTATCTTAATGACAGGGGTCCTGTCACAGAGAGCCTAGCACTGGCGCTGGTCAGGTGTCCTGATGCTATTTTGATATAGTGTATTTAATTTGTACAGTATAAAGCATTAGGCGGAATATCAACAAGTTTTAAGCCAGGATTTCACTCCAAAGAAAGCCAGTGGCTCAATAGTATTTCTTTTTATAGTTGAACTCCACGCAGCTCATTGAATCCAGGTCTTTATTAGAAATAAAGTGACTTTTGGTTTGCAGATTAAGAAGCTTAACCAAATCCTAAGGGAAATCCATTTGCTTTGACCTGTACCATAAATACTGTTAAGAGTTCTGTGTCAAGAATTACCATTACAAAGCTCCACAACTATGCTCACTAACCATGACATCACAGACTTTGAGTTGGTTAACCTGCTGTTTTTACCTGCAATTGAACCTTGTTGTGACAAGGTGAAGGACGTTTAGGGATAGACGATCTGTAGGTCATTACTGCCAAATGAAAGCCTGTGATCTTTGTATAAAACTCTTCTGCTAATGGGTAACCCTGTGTCCAGTGCCATTTCCTTTTGATGTGCAAATGCCACAATGATCTGGAAGCCGAACTCTCTCCAAACGTCCTCAACAGGCACTTTTAATTAAGAGCGAGAGAAAGCCTCACTGTAGACTCGCCTCATCTGTTTCACATTTTCTCCAACGAAGCACTGTAAAGGAACACTGCAGCCCCTGTCATATCAACTCTGCTTCTAATGTGTAAAAGAAGTCCAGAGGTCTGATTATCATACAGTCAAAACACATGAGCCGGGGTCAGACCTGTCTAGCATCGACTCTGATTCCTCCACTAAGTAGCCTAATCCACATATAACTAAACCCTGTGAGCGAAGCACCGCTGTAGCTTCAACCAAAGCCATATGTTCCTGAGCGCTACCTTTTTCAAACATCTGCACATCTCCGCATCGCTTTATCCCCTTATAGATGGTGCAAAGCTGCAGGGTTCGTTGTGACCTTCAGAATCTTTTTTTTTGTGACTCGTGGTCAGCAAGCAGTTTTGTTAACAGAAACACTGATTCCTCAGAAGACTTTAGTCCAAAAGAAAAGCTGGATCTTCAGCTTGGTCAGTTTATGCACCTGATTCAACTGACATTATATTTTTATACATGAGCAGTTGTGAATTTGCATGTCCCTACAAAAAATAATAAAATGGAAAGGAAATTTTTAGAGTTTTTGTCTTCTTTTTTAGTCCAAATATCTGATTATACTTAAATTAAGAAGCATCTTGTAGACAAATAAAAGGTATTGTTGTGTTTTAGAAATAATAAGTCAAAATTAAGTGGGTTTTACTTTAAAACAAGCAAAAAAATTAGCCAATGGGTTAAGTAAAAAGTCTTATTTTAAACCAAAAACAAGATTTTACCTTCCCAACTGGGTAAAAAGGTAAAATAAATAAATAAATAAATAAATGAACTAATCAATAAAATATAATAATAATCTGTCAATGGGGTAAGTAAAATAATCTTATTTCAAAGTGAAACCAACATGATTGTATTTACCCCATTGGCAGATTATTTTGCATGTTTTAAGGAAAAAAACATTTAACTTAAACATTATTTCTGGAGATTTTTTTGATATTTGGACTAGAAATTAGAGAAAATCTCCTTGTGAAAAGAAAAAAAAAAAAAATCTAAATTTTTTTGTTTTATTTTGCAGTTCTCAAAAATTATGGAAGCCTATTTCCATCATGGAATTAAAATTGCATAATTAAATTTTCTTTTGCAATATGTCATTCTATATATATATATATATAAATTGGGCAGTTAATTCCGCTGTGGAGATCCCAGATTAATAAAGGAACTAAGCCGAAAAGAAAATTAGCACCCGGAGCACCTGGAGGAAACCCACGTAAACACGGGGAGAACATGCAAACTCCACACAGAAACGCCAACTGACCCAGCCGAGGCTCGAACCAGCGACCTTCTTGCTGTGAGGCGACCACCGAGCTGCCCTCTCAGTATAATTTGGTTGTTATTTATTATTATTACACGACTGTCTGGAATACTTGTTCATTAGTTAGTTGATGTTGATTGGTTAGTCACAACATTTCAAGGTATGTTATTCCTAGATAACAACTGCTCAAACTAATAACACAGGCTCATCCGGGGACTTTGAATCATCTTGGTGGTCAGTGAATACGTAAATACGTTTACAGTGGTCCCTCGCCATAACACGTTTCACCTTTCATGGTCTTGCAGTTTCGCCAATTTTTTTTGTGCAATTTGACATGCTTTTTTTTTTTTTTACAGCGCATTGTGTTCTGCATCCTGATTGGCTGTAGACCATTGTCAATCAATCTCTCCTCCATGCCGTGTATCCTGTACAGTACAGAATGCGTTCAGCTTTCCAAATTTACATATATCTTTGATAGCTAGCAGTGTGACTCTGACGTGCTGTACTGTATGTTTGCAAGTTTTCTCCCCAACAAACTCCATAATGTCGATGAAACATTCTGCACCGTCAAAGGCACCCACAGTAGCACCCAAAAGGCAGAGGAAGATGCTAACCATCGCACAAAAAGTTGGACATCTGGATATGCTAAAGGAAGGCAGAAGTTATGCGAGTGTTTAAACAAGAGAGAAAAGTGTGAAAATGTTAATGCCTATCTGAGAAAATAGTGTAGTGAGGGGTTTTACAGCCTTAAAACATTTATAATAATTGTAAAAAGCCGACTACTTCTCAGATTTCACCTATTGCACCTATTTTTAGCGATTATCGAGGGACCACTGTACGTCCATATTTTTATTTGTCTGTCACGCCGCTGTCTTTGACTATGTGGCCCATCTTGTGACTGAATAATACAGTGCAGTGGGTTGTGTGCTCCAGCCTTTTTCGCTTCTGTCAGCTTTGAATTTAAGTAATTAGTAGACGATTATGGCTTAGAACAATATTTTGTTTCTAATTGTATTCTAACTTTTTTGTAGCAAATAGCTGCGCAATAATCAGGATAAAGTACACCCAGGGTGTTGTTATTGCAGAATAAAGCCCTTCAGGATTATTTAACAGCGCTTTTTTTCTGTGATAACAACCACCAGGATGTTATTCATCCCTTACTTAATTTAACTGTCATGCTCCTTAATATTTGTTGTAGATTTCTTTGTGGGCTAACTTGCATATTAACTGTAGCCTACTTTTAAATTAAATCATGTTTTTTTACACAAGCACCATGACGTTTTTGTACACCCCACAACAAGCTAATGTTGGTCAGTGACATTGCGAGTAAGTGTTACGGGATCATCTGACAGTCTTCTAACATCTCTGATGAATGTGTGCTGGGTTAACCGAGCTAATCCTTCACTAGCCATTGTGTACAGAGGCTAAGTAGAGCAGATTAACCTGTAGCCTTCTTTTCTTTCAGTGTTGCTCAACCATCTAAACTCACCGTTCCACTTTCCTTTCTGATGTTGACTTTACAAATGTCTTTTCTCGACTCTCCATCCGCTCAGTTGACTTTTAGGTCACTGGTGTTTGACTTGTTGTCAAGATGGCGTCTCCTCAAACACACAAAGACAAAGACCTCAATTAGTGCAAACAATCTTGACAAACAGAGCAGTCGCAGTATATCTGTCACTGGTTAAGCTTATCTAATCAATAACACAGCGAGTCTAACAGAAACACAACTGTTTTATCACTGCTTTGAATTATACATGAAATCTATCTATCTATATATATGGTTTCTAGTCACTTTTGGAACTTTAGAGAATTTGTTGGAAGTTACTTTAAGCACCTGCTACCCTAAATAAATAGTTTGCACATGTTACCTGATACCACAAAACCAGTTTTAACTATCAATGTTTTGAAACTGAGATTTATACATCACCTGAAATACGTTCATCTGAAAGCTGAATAATATTTGGCTGGCATGCAACTAAATTTGGAATTTAAAATTTGGGGGTTAAGAAAATAATCGAAATGCTGGCAAAACAAGTTGTCTATGCATATTACTATGTAAAAATTTTGATTATATATATTTACAATAGGAAATCTACAAAATATCTTCATAACATGATTTTTACTTAATATTCTAATGTTTTCCATCATAAAAGAAAACCTATACAATGTATTTTTGACTACTGCTAGAAATTTACCTATGCAACAAAAAATAGTTTTTAATAATATAAGATTTGATAAGGTTATGTGGTCCTGGGTCACATTTATTAAAACCTTTAGCATAAAATTGATATAATACACTGAAAAAATAAATGATGTCTGCAAAATTGTTGCAAACTTGTTACAAAATTGCTGTTGAATTTAAACAAACAAATTACATTTAGCAATGTTCAGCTTAATTTGTTTGTTTAAATTCAGCCCAAATAAATTGTTTACAACCACTTAACTTAAAAACTTTTGTAAATCCAAGGAATCATCTTTGAATTTTAATTTTTTTAAAGTCTATGAGCCAATTTTGTCTGGTTCCATTTAACTTTTTTAAATAAGTGTAGCTGTGTATTATGTATTTTTGACTGCTCTTTATTATTACTATGTATTTGTTATATGGAAAAAGTAATTCTGATCTCATTAGTATTGATACAGTAGAGACTATGTCTCTGAAAGAATAGAGATGTGCTGTGAGGGACTTGTAATGTCCTGGTGTTGGTGATGTGTTAAAGTCATTCAAAGAGCCTGTGAACTTCATACTATTTTGGCGACTTTCAGAAGCAGGTGTAGTTAAGAAGATGCAGTGCCAGTGGCTGTTCTGTAAGCAAGCATAAATGATTTGATTCATTGATGCAAGCTTCAACTAGTAATATGTGTAGTGAGATAAAAAGAAGTCTGGCATGGGGTCACTTGGTTTTATTTAAGACCAGACAAGCTGTAGCTTTCTGGATAATTTGTAGATGAATAAGGCTCCAAGATGGGAGTCCAGTCAAAAGTGCATTACAGTAGTCCAGCCTAGAAATGACAAGAGCTTGGACCAGAAGTCATGCAGCATAATTGGTTAGAAAGAATCTTTAGTAAGATTTTTTTTACTTATAATATACAATCGCTCTGTGTGTGCTCTTTGAAGGTCATTAAAAATCACCCCTTGATTTATCACTGAACTCATTCATTCATTTTCATTTCGGCTTAGTCCCTTTATTAATCTGGGGTCGCCACAGCGGAATGAACCGCCAACTTATCCAGCATATGTTTTACGCAGCGGATGCCCTTCCAGCTGCAACCCATCTCTGGGAAACATCCATACACACCCATTCACACTCATACACTACGGACAATTTAGTCTACCCAATTCACCTATACCGCATGTCTTTGGACTTGTGGGGGAAACCGGAGCACCTGGAGGAAACCCACGCCAACACAGGGAGAACATGCAAACTCCACACAGAAACGCCAACTGACCCAGCCGAGGCTCGAACCAGCGACCTTCTTGCTGTGAGACGAACGTGCTACCCACTGCGCCACTGTGAGGCCCCTTCTTACTGAATTGGATGGGATAATGGAAGATGATCACAGCTCAACTGAGAAAATATTTTGAATATCTGGAGTGATGACGAGAAAGTTCTTTATTTGACAAATTAAGCTGTAGGTGTTGATTTTTTTTATCTATGCCGAGATATCCTACAAGCAGTTTAAGATGTGTGCAGCTACCATTGGTTGATCTGGCTGAAATTAAAGACAGAGCTGTGTGTCATTGACAACATTGGAAAAAAAAACAACAACACGTGATTGGATGATGATTCCTATATGGTGTAAATTGAAAATAGAAGGGGACTAAGAACTGATCCCTGAGGTACCCCTGTGACCAGATAATCAGCTTTGGACACCTCTCTTCTACAGGCAACCCTAAAACATCAGCCGGTGAGATGAAATTTCAAACAGCAGAGTGGGGTTCCATTGATTCCAGTTGAGGAGAAGGTGGATAGGAGAATAACTTTTATAATAATAAAGAATGATAAAATCTATTCCTTTACAAAAAAGTAAAATGTGACTTGCACACCATTTTCAACTTAAACACCAGCATGACTTATTTGTATTTCCATAATGATGATGAACGGATAATAAAACTTGATAACATTCACTGAATCACTGCATTAGATCAGTCCACAGATGTCCTTTAAAGACACAGAACATTCCAGCCCATTGTTGTCCAGCAGCTGCATGCCACTGTGTCTCTTATATCTTCATGCGTTTTATGGCCGAACAGGACTGACAATGTGTCCGAGAGACAGAGAAATGGTGTAATAGCATCACGCACATTCTTTTCCCTTGTTCTGCTGCGTTGATTACTTCCTCTCTCTTTACTGAATGTGTTAATCGCACACAGTGACCAGAGACAAAAGGATGCTTGACCTTTGACCTCTGGGTAAAAGCAAGCCTAATCTTAAGTTAGCATCCTTGGTTTCTGTCATTGTCTTTTCCCAGACAGAGAATGAATACAACTTTGGTACCAGGGTCAGAGCCGTTCAACTGTTCTCCGTTTACCAATAGATGTGAGTTTGTGTGTCTCTGTGTGTGTGTACGTGTTTCTCCTCTATTCACGCAGACACACAGCCCACCCAGGAAAGGTTGTGTTGAGTGTCTGTTGACCCCGTTTTCACCTTTGCTAAACACTGCAATTATCCCTGTTCAGCTCTTTACAGGGAAGGTACAAAGATTACTTGGATCTTTGTATCTCAGTTGGCATAAATAAAAGCAGGGTGCCGGGTGTTTCTCTTGAGTAGACCAAGTTTTAAATTACTCTTTCCCTTCCCACTTGTCAGTTAGTGTTCTCTCTGTGTAACTCAGACCAGTACTGGTGTAGAAAGATAAGAATGGGGGACACTGTTTGTAATTTACTTTTTTATTTTGTATATTTAGCTTCATTCATTTATTTTCCTTCGGCTTAGTCCTTTTATTCATCAGGGGTCGCCACAGTGGAATGAACCGCCAAATTATCCTATATGTTTTACGCATTATCCTATATGTTTATGCTTTTTGTTTATGCAGCGGATGTCCTTCCAGCTGCAACCCTGTACTGGGAAACACCCATACACACTTATTCACACACATACACTACGGCCAATTTAGTTTATTCAATTCACCTATAGCGCATGTGTTTAGACTGTGGGGGAAACCGGAGCACCTGGAGGAATCCCACGCGAAACACAGGGAGAACATGCAAACTTCACACAGAAAAGCCAACTGGCCTCGCCAGGACTCAAACCAGCAATCTTCTTGCTGTGAGGCGACAGTGCTAGCCATTGACCCACTGTGTTGCCCTGTATATTTAGCTTGTGAATAATAAAAAGTATGTATTTTTTAAAATACCTAGTGAGGTTTAATAAGCAACCATGAAAGGATATTACATGCAAAAATTAAAATGATGTCATCATTTACTCATCCTTCACTTGATTCCAACCTGTTTGATTTTCCCAGCAAACAATTTTGGGTTTAATAGATGTCTAATAGACATCTAAACGTAGCCAGCTTGGCTAAAATAAGGCTAAACTTGGGCTATCAGTGAAAATCTAATAGACATCTAAGAATAGCCCAAAACTAGACTAGTCATCAAATAGACCGATTAGACAGACTTTATATGTGTAGTCGGTAACACTTTATTTTGATGGTCCATTTGAGTATTAGTAGACTGTCTGCTTAGTATCTGCTGATCCTGCTCCTTTAACAAACATTTAACTAACTATAAGAAACTTCGCAAGTACATGTCAACTTACACTGACCCTAACCCCAACCCTAACTCCAACCTAACAGTCTACTTATAATCTAATGAAAATCAGTTGGCATGTAGATGCATTCTAATTCTAAAATGCTATTAATTTAAAGATTTTATAGACTACCTACAAAGCCCTGAATGGCTTAGCTCCCCAGTATTTGAGGGAGCACCTGGTATATTATAGCCCCTCATGTCCACTACGCTCAATTAATTCTGGACAACTGATTATTCCCATTTCCCAGAGATGGGTTGCAGCTGGAAGGGCATCCGCTGCGTAAAACATATGCTGGATAAGTTGGCGGTTCATTCCGCTGTGGCGACCCCAGATTAATAAAGGGACTAAGCCGAAATGAAAATGAATGAATGAATGATTATTCCCAGAATATCAAAATCAACTGTAGGCGGTAGATCTTTCTCATATCTGGCACCTAAACTCTGGAACAGCCTTCCTAGCACAGTTCGGTAATCAGACACACTCTGTCAGTTTAAAACTAGATTAAAGACACATCTCTTTGCATTAGCATACACATAAAACACAAATGCTTATGAAATCCAAATCCTCTAAAGGATTGTTAGTCTGCATTATTTAGGGCAACCGGAGCTGGGAACACTTCCCAAATGACATTATAATTTGAACGGCATCTGCGCATATGTTAGTCTGTTTTTATTATTCCTGAGGTTTCCATAATCCTGGACCAGGCCGTATCCTGAGCAGCTGCTGTGGTGGTCATGGAGGAGTGGAGAGCATGAGACTGATTCCTATAACTCCCCGGAGACAGACGAGTCTTTGCATGTACATCAGCCGGTGAACTCTTCAACCTGCAGCTTCTCCATGATGGACATCCAGCTTTTCCAAGCCCCCGGTGCCTAGACTGCAGTTCAGCACAAGAAGTTTGGCCAAAGGAGAAATAGTCGTGCCCAACTGAGCGTGGTTTCTCTCGAGTTTTTTTCCTTCACTTTCGTCAATTGGTGAAGTTCGTTCCTCGCCGCTGTCACCACAGGCTTGCATGGTTCATGATTTGTGGAGCTGCGCATCAATGGATTTTCTCTTCAGTGTTTGAACTTTTAGCAGTGAAAATTTAACCATACTGAACTGAAGTAAACTGAACTTAATCTCTGAAAACTGGACTGACACAGTTTCAATTTACTGTAATCTCCTATGTTAAGCTGCTTTGACACAATCTAAAAGCGCTATAGAAATAAAGATGAATTTAATTTAATTGAATCCAATGTAACTTAAATTCAACAAACGGACCATCAAAATAAAGTGTGACCGTGTAAGCATTCATTTCTGTTTATTTGATGACTAGTCTAGTTTTGGCCTATTTTTAGATGTTTATTAGGTTCCCAAATTTAGCCTTGTTTTACCCAAGACGACTATGTTTATATGTCTATTAGACATCTTCTAAAAACAAAAAATGCTTGCTGGGTTCTTCTGCTGAAAACAAATGAATTAAAGATGGTTGGAAAAAAGCAGCCATTGACTTCTAGTATATTTTTGCTCCTACTATGGATGTCAATGAGTGATTTTTTTTTTTTCTCTGAACATTCTTCAGAATACCTTGTTTTGGGTTCAACCAAAGAAAGAAATTAGTAAATGTTTATAACCACTTGAGTAAATGGTAAGGTTTTTAAGTGAACTATCACTTTAAGGTATTTTTACACTCTTTAAACTCTTTAGGTGTATGCTATGAAAAGCTGTTGTACCTTTTAAAAGGTAAAGTTTTTGCAATTAAAATCATATTGGCATTACAGACTTTTAAACTACAGACAGTTACACATAGTACAGTGCTCAGCATAACTGATTACACTCTATTTTGAAAATGAGTATTTTTATCAATTTCTCAGTGAATATAGGCAATGTATTTTGGTGCATTTAAACAAAACAGATTTATTAAAATAATATTTTAGTCACCAAACATATTTAGAAATGGAAAGATAATACAATTAAATACAAGCAAAATATTGCAAAAAAACTAAACAAAAATACAACCTACAAAATTTCAACAAAATTTGTTACATTTTTTTGCTCCTCTTGATTTTTCCTCTTTTTTAAATTTGTATTTAATATTTTTCTATAATATATAAATTTGGGTGTACTAGTTTTTGGACGATGACGTGGTGGCGCAGTAGGTAGCACAATCGCCTCACAGCAAGAAGGTCACTTTTCTGTGTGGAGTTTGCATGTTCTCCCAGTGTTCGCGTGAGTTTCCTCCGGGTGCTCCAGTTTCCCCCACAAGTCCAAAAACGTGCTATAGGTGAATTGGCTAAGCTAAATTGTCCGTAGTGTATGTGTGTGAATGAGTGTGTATGGATGTTTCCCAGTGATGGGTTGCCACTGGAAGGGCATCTGCTGCGTAAAACATATGCTGGATAAGTTGGCGGTTCATTCCGCTGTGGCGACCCCAGGTTAATAAAGGGACTAAGCAGAAAATGAATGAATAGTTTTTGTTAGATAAGCTCCAGATTTGGCTTCAGTACTGACTAATCTAATGTATATGCACAAATATAATCATGCATAGCTTCCTATTAAAAATATGATTTGTGAGATTTAAAAGATAGATTTGTGAGTGGTGTACTTATATATGCTGAGCACTGTATATACTGTACGTGCATATTCAATCATCATTTATACTTTCACCAGCATGGACCACGCCACACATTGAGCTAGACTTTATTGTAGGGATGTAGGGATGAAAAGGGGTGGTAAGGGAACAGTGGGATGAAGGGGAATGGAAGTAAAAGGATAAATAGTGAACAGGTAGGTAGGTTGATCAGGGCGTCCTACGATGATGCCCAGAGGCTCAGAGTAGGGGTACCGTCTCTGCAATATTTTGATAGAGTGATTGGACCCCCTCATTCTACCTAAGAGGGAAGAGAGGGTTATAAGGATTGTTAATGGAAAGCAAGGAAATAGAGGGAGGGAGGGTTCTAGAGAACGAGAATAACAGGGCTGGTCTGCTTTAAATAAGTTTTAGGGAGTAGGTGATTGGTTAAGAAGGCAAAGTAAGGTGTGGTCCCGCTGCCGAACCTTTGTTAACAAGTTAACTTAATTTAATGGGGGGTCACAATATGTTGGAAAGAAATCTTTTGTGCAAAGAGAACAATTATATTAAATATTATTAGAATTAAAAATGATTATTTCTATTTCTTAAATTATGAGAATCTTTACTCCAGTCTTCAGATAAACAGTATGCTGAGCTGTTGCTCAAGAAACCTTTCTTATTATGAATGTTCCAAACAGTTGTGCCGCTTAATATTTACAAGTAAGTTCATTTATTCATTCATTCATTATTTTTTCCGCTTAGCCCCTTTATTAATCAGGGGTCGCCACAGCAGAATGAATCGCCAACATATCCAGCACGTTTCACGCAGCGGATGCCCTTCCAGCTTCAACCCATCAGTGGGAAACACCCATGCACTCTTATTCACACACATACACTACAAACAATTTAGCTTACATAATTCACCTACAGCACTACTTTGAACTTGCTGGGACAACTGGAGCACAGAGGAAACCCACGCGAACACGGGGAGAACATGCAAACTCCACACAGAAATGCCAACTGACTCAGATGAGGCTCGAATCAGCAACCTTCTTGCTGTGAGGCAACAGCACTACCCACTGCGCCACCGTGGGTAAGTTTACAGGTAAGGGAAAGTTTTTATTTTTTTGCAGGATTTATTCATTAATATAGAATTCAATATAACAGCATTTAAATTATGCATATTTTGATGCATAAATTTCACATTTGTTTACTGACACTTATAAGCCATTTATTGTGCACTCGTATGTTATAATATGTAAAAATTACAAGAATGAACAAAACAGCATATTTCAGTTTTTGTTATTTTATTGGAGAAATAATGTGATTGACACATAAAATATAAAATATTTACAAACCCTTTCATGTCATTATTTTCTCAAAGTAAGACATTTACATGGTAAAATCATTTGTACAATGAGGTAGATATATATATAGAAAGTGTAAAATATTATTGATGAATAAGTGACAACGCTTTTAAAGAGATGAACTTAATATAAATTAAAAGTAGTATCTGTACAATGAAAGAAAATCATTTATTTACAAACCAATCCATTAAATACCACTATTTAAATCCAGAATTTGAAACAAAACAAAAGGTGAGGTCCATTCGCACCAAGAATGATAAATAAAACAATAAAGATAAAGTTTTAAAAATCTCTGTTAACTTAAATGAATTGCAAAGTCCACACCACAATCATAACTGCACAAAGAAACAATACTTCTGAATTATTTTTAACTTAACTTTAACAACACATTTGTATCCAGTTGATGACAACATGACAATAGAAAACATACATTGTTAACAATCTAAATCCAATATTTAAAGAGCTTTAGCATTAACCTCTACTATCACAGACAAAGTCCTAAACTAAATTGTTTGTTTGAGCTGTCTTAACTAAAAAAATCTTCTTTTTTTTCAAGGTACAAACCAATGTGTTTTTTTTAGTAATTTTTTTTAAAAAGCTATTTAAATACCCTAACGCAACTAAGGACTATTCCTGGCTTAAACTAAGCCCTGTCTGTGAAACCAGAAATGAAAGTGGCAGATAATATAATCCTTGCCTGTGCTAATAAGAATAAACAAAACAAAAAATGTTGTGGATGCTAAAGCTGCTTTTCCACTGCATGTTACGGTTCAGCATGGCTCGCTTCAGGTCAATTTAGTACCACTTAAAGCAGGTGGGATTATTGCTATAGTTGTGCCACCTCTACTGCCAAGACTTCTTGAAAACTGTTTCATTTCAGATTGTCCCCATCCACTTCTCATCTACCAACGAGAGGAACATCTGGACCTCTTCTACACAATACTGCCATTTCAGGTGCCTTTTCTTTCAATGGTACAAATCCAATTTAGCCATGCAAACTGACAATACAGCAGTGGCTGTTGCTGACTATTTAAATATAATGGGTCTTGTTTCACAAATCCAATGAAGCTAAAAGTGACGATTCTCTTAGACCAATCGCTGATCAACAGTGTGTTTATGTCATACTTTGGTAACAGTACAGCTTACTTGGAACCTCACCTGTGGTGGAACAAAAAAAAAGTACCAGGTACTAAATAAGGTATGCAGACCCCAAAAGTGAGCCATACCGAACCAAAATGCCTCATACCATACAGTGAAAAAAGTGCCTTAATTTAGTTTTTGTTTATATAATTAATCAGATATTGTTCATTGATAACAATAAAGATAAAGTAAAAAAAAAAATTAAGAGTGGTGAATTTCACAACATAACTGATAACGGCACTTCAACAACATCTTTTTTTTCAGTTAATGAATGGTAAGAACACACAGGCAATCAGAATCCATCCTGTTGTAAAGAGCGCAAGCATTTAAAAGGGGCAGGCAACACTATAAACCACACTAATAAGTGAACACTAATAATGAATGGACAAATTATGATGTAAGGATGTCGTTTGTACAGTAGTACAATAACCAATAAAATATGTGAAAGTTGTCTTCCTAGTTCTTAAAATCAAAAACGAAAGAAGAAAAAACACACATTTGTGTGTATTTTCACAGCAAAACACAAAAACTGAAGCAAATAATGGCATATGCTTAAGGCCATTTTAGGCAAATATATAAAATATCCCAACAAAATCCTGGAGGGACTGCTATTCAAGTCCAAATTCATAACTCCTCTTGAACAAAAAGCTGTACTTAATTTTAGCAAACATTGTGATGACACATGAGGAAGCCAGACACGTATTCACACATATATTTACATTTCCTAATTAGGTTGAACAGCACGATCATCTGCAGCCACAGGACTCCACCACCATGTCTTCATACTGCTTGTACACAACATTATTTCCAGCGTCAATGTACAAGATGCTGATGGGACTGAGTTTGGAGGGGACGCAGCAGCTGGGCGGCATGTTGCTGGGGTTCATTGAGTTCATTAGAGTTTGTATGATGGCATGATTGGTTGGTTCCAGGTGAGATCGGAGGGGAAAGTCACACATGCCCTCACAGTGATAGGCCTCATAATCTAACGGAGCGATGACCCAATCGTCCCAACCCAGCTCTCTGAAATTGACATGCAATGGCTTTTTGCTGCATCTAGATTTGGACTTTTTGCCATGTCTCTTGCCATGGCGATTGGGTAGAGCAGTCCGTCTACTCCGGCGGGATTTCGAGTAGGATCTTCTTTCCTTCCCGATGCTATCCAGACCCCATAGCTTGATATTCTCTCTTTTTTCATAAAAAAGGCTTTGCCTCTTTTTTGACCTTGTGAAAACAACCAGTATGGCTTTCTTCAGTTGCGGGCGTCCGTGTCTGTGAAATCCAAGATATTGCAAATCGATTTCCCTCTCTGGATTATCTAGTGTGGCCTTGAGCTCTAAACAGAAGCGGGTGCCATGAGAGTGGTGCTGACGTTCCTTAAAGATCTCCCAGACGTCGAAAACCTCCCATTTTGGTTTATGTGCATCCTCCAGATCCAAAGTTTGTGAATCAAGGACAGTGTGCGACTGGCAGGAGAGCAGCTGTATCTCCACAGGACCTGTTTCAGATGCGCGGAAGCTTCCAGAGATCTTTGTGTAAATCCTCAGTTCGGCACCCAGGATCTCCACATTTTCAGAAAGCGTTGATACGTCGAATAAGTATTTCTGTCTCCAGAGCGGGGAGTTCAAATGGTCATCTGAAACAAAGAGAACAGAAACTTGGTGACACTACTAGCTGTGCAATTACATAATTTACAATGCCAGTTATGGCATGTGCAGAGCGAGAACTCATTTTCAACTAATTAAGGTGACTTATGTTTAAATTTATTTCTGTCTTGTGTCTCTGTTTCTTTCTTTGTGATAAACAAGTTTTGAAAGTTAAGTCCTAATTATTTGTTCTAATAATTATATTTGGTAATTAGTGTTGTTATTTTGTGTGCAGGAAAAAAAAAGATCATACTGTACATTGTGAAAAGTCCTACATATTTGCATAGAAATAAAATTATTTAAAATGGACAGTGCATATATGTACACACACATAGATGAAAAACAAAACTTATTTTAGGCAAGATTGTAAACAAAAGTGTATATATATTATATGACAACTATTGTTGTCATGAACAATAATACTTGAAATGCTCCCCAGTAATTTAACATTAAGGACATTATTCAACATGCTTTGTTTATGTGTGTTCATTGACATATTTTATTTCACAGTATATTCTTTCATGGTTAATTTCTACTTCTATGTAATAGTAAGTCACAGTGATTTCAAACGCACATGTACTGGTTTTATTCTGACACTCACAGAAAAAAGGAAAAGAAAAGAAAACATATTATAAAATTCAAACAACTAACCTTGACCCTCGTCCACAAAACTCGTGATGGTGTTTGCTGCTTTAGACGAGCGGAAAAAACTCGCGTTCAGTCCCAGTTTTTCAGCAGCGGAAAAGGTTTTGTATATGGAAATCATGTAATCGTGAGGTTCAATCGCATCCTTGATCGCCCTTCTGGATTGTATGTCTCCGGATAACAGTGATGCTGACAACACACTCTTGCCGTATTTGGCTCTCCTGTTGCCCTCAGCAGAAGCAGACTTGGACACTTTCATGCCTCTGGATGCGCTTGGAAACAGGGGATTCATTGAGTGAACACCCAGAAAATGCAAAAGCAAAGTAAAAGTCAAAAGTATCCCGCAGGCACACATCTTGCAAATGCACAAGAAAAGTAGCAGGACCTGCTTGGACAAAAACACGAACACATCACATGTGTGTGGAGGAGAGCAGACTGAGAGCAGCTCCTCTGAAGAACAGCCTCCTTAAGTACCGTCATGACATTATTAGCTCCACTCAATCCAAACAAGACTTTATGGCATCTCCTACCCACTGTCAATCTTCCCAGTGCTGCTTCAGATTACCATTTCACTATATTCGCGGTATTATTACAATAAACCATAAGAAGGTCTAACAATACAACTATTGTAGGTCTGTAAAATATATTTACAATCTTTAAAATATTTGTTGCATGTTTTTATATCTGTGAAATCCAAAGATGAACTTGTATGGCTGTGATTTGTACATATTAGCATATCAGATTTATTTATGGGTTTATTTAAAATGATTTATGATTAAAATGCATATTATGCCATAACACTTTAACTGCATGCTGAATACGCAGAATATGTAGCTCATCGTCAATTTATTTCTCTCTCTCGTCAAAGTTTTGCAGGTGTAAAAACTAGTGAGTGTGAGAAATATTAGAAGCGCTATGGACTTTATCTCCCTCTAGTGGTCCTCTAGTGCAACGTCTTTTGTGTGCCCTTGCTGTGTGTTATTGGTATTTATCCGTACTACAGGGTACCAAATATCTATACTAGTGATATTACACATTTTTGACTTTGTCATAATGAATGTAGAATTATGAAAATGTAAAAATGCAGAATGTTTACTGTGAGTGTTGGGGGTTGAGTTAGTAAGGAAAGAATAAATAGTCTGTATAGTACAAAAATCATTACGTCTATGTCCCCATAAAGCATGGAAACCCAATGTGTGTGTTCTTGATGGTTTTATTTTTCTAATAATTTAGCTGTTTGCTTATTAAATACGTTCCTGGGTCAGCCATCATTTGAGAAGTGAGGGTGACAGAATGTGATGTAATACCAAATCTATTCTATTTTATTCACAATGTGCAGTTTCAAAGACCCAAACAGGTCTTTGAAAAAATAATAAAATTGAATATGTCATTCATTAATTTTTTTGTCTTTGTCCCTTATTTGTCAGGTACTACAAGGTAGTCCTATCCCAGATTCCCAGATCATAGTTTTTTGTTATTTACTTATTTTATTGTAACAGAAACTACTTTGACTGCTAATTTCATTCATTCATTCATTCATTTTTCTTCGGCTTAGTTCCTTTATTCATCAGGGATCACCACAGCGGAATGAAACGCCAACTTATCCAGCATATGTTTTACGCAGCATATGCCCTTCCGGCCATAACCCAGTACTGGGAAACACTCATATACGCTCACATTCACACACTCATACACTATTGCCAATTTAGTTCATCCAATTTACCTATAGTGCATGTCTTTAGACTAATTAGAATATGTATTCTAGCCAAATATTCTATCCATGTTACAAGGGTTAGGTGGTTTTGGATAATTATATATAAAAAAAGGTGTACAATACATTCCAGACAACTATGTAACGAACAAAAAACATTTTGTTCATAGTTTGTAAAAAACAACAAAAACATGAATCTAAGGAGTCTTCTATGATAGTTCCATGCCTACTTTATTTGCTATGGTTATACTGTAAAGCTTAAATCGAATGCAGAAAATTGTACATGTTGTTATACTGTTATGATTAGTGATTGTGTACAGAATTCATCGTTAAGGCATGATCATATGAAAAAATAGAAGCCTACAAAGGCAAATCATTGACAGACAATGCAATGTGTTATATTAAAAATGAACAGTCTATGTAATTTCTTCATTGGTTGTACTCCTAGCATTGGAGCAGGAGGAGTAGAGCACTGAACAGCATGAGCAGATACACAGACAGTGCAGAGATGGCTGGACTGGAGCCAAAGATGCTGGGAAAACCATTGCCAACACTAGATGGTGTTGTAGGTGATCTCAGGGTAAAGGATCTAGACTCAGCATTCCACTGAGTCAAAGTAAAGGCCAACTTCAAGTTCTGACCTGTTGAAGAGGTACAGAGAGATAATATTGTAAATGCTTAAAATTACAAGCAGCAAAGACACAAAAATATGAACCGATGTAACTTAGATGACCCACCGCTTGTATAGATGGCTAAGTCAGTGTAATTTGCCCAGCAGACACTGAATGGGATGGTTGTGTTTCCGTAAAGTCCATTGACTGGATTCCCATTAGCATCTTTGAGCACAGCTGAGAGGGTCAGAGACGTCACTCCCACAGACACACAGTCACCCTGGAAACAGACACACATGAAAAAGATGCACTTTCCATTCAATACTAAGTGCTATTTATTTCCTAATATTCCTAATCTTCAAGAATTCTGAATGAAACCAGAAAGCTTGTCTCACCGCTGCGTCCAGAGCCATGATGCTTGGCTGAACATTGAGTGGTCCAAGGGACGATCCGGCCTCTGGCTGAACCACCACCTTCAGAGAAGATACAGTCTTGACCGTCTCCACCTGCTGGTCTGCACGGGTCACTTCCTGAGTGGCCACCTGACAGAGGCAGAGAGAGAGAGAGAGAGAGAGAGAGAGAATTAAATATAAAGAAAGGCATTTGATATGCTTCACCATACACCAACTATTATTGGATCATTATCTATTACACAACAATGTGACTGCTGTCATATAACCAAAAACTGCATAACGTGACATTCAGAGATCAGTATGAGTGAAGTTCAATAAACATAACAAAATTATATTTGAAAACTTTTACATTTACTGCTGACAAATGGATAAAGCTGTAATAGAGCTCATGTGATGGAGAACAGGACTGGGACAGTGAGGCTGGGCAAGCTGCCAGGATGGGGGTGAAATGGTAGAGCAAAGTGAAAGGAAGGAGCTGGTGAAACAGGAAACCAGGGAGGACCCTGTGCATGAGGAAACCACGGTGGAGCTAATGGGACAAGAGAACAGGTGGGAACACAGAGCTAGGGTGGAGCTGGAGAAAATGAAATAAGGGTAAAGCTGATAGGATTGGAGAACAGACAGGAGTACAGCGCCAGGGGAAGCTAGTGGAACAGGAAAACCAGAATAAAACTGATGGGAAGTACAGAGCCAGCAGAAAAGGAAATCAAGGTAAAGCCAGGCAGGAGCAAAGAACTAAGGCAGAGCCAGTGAAACAGGAAACCAGTATGGAGCTGGTGAGACAAGAGGACAGGCAGAAAAGGAAACCAGGGTGGAGTTTGTGCGAAAGGAGAACACGCAGTAGCATTAAACCAGGGCAGAGCACGTGGGACAAGACACCAGAGTAGAGCTGGTGAAAATGGAAATCTTTGAGAAGCCAGTGGGAGAGGAGAACTGGCAGGCAGGAGCATAGGGCCAAGGCAGACCACTGGGAAAGGAAATCAGGATGGACCTAGCAGGACAGCAGAACAGGCAGGAGGGCGTTTGAGTGCAATGAGGGAAAAGGAAATGGGTGCAGTGTTCAAAGTGAGTAACAAGTGAGGGATCCTTCTCAATGAAACCAACTGTAAAGGCAAAACCTTTATAATTGTAATGCCTGATTAATATAAAGTTCTCATGCATAGGGTTAGGTTCATGCAACTTTCAATTGAGTGGATCAGACAATGACCGACAAAGACAGAAACGTAGTGGCTTAATTACATAAGAAGATAGAAACAATAAATAACTTTGCTGTGTTTGATCACATGAGTTGATCTTACATTACTCCAGGCTGGGTCACTGGATGAGGGTGGAGGAGGAATGATACCCATCGACGACACATTGAAGCCGATGGACTGACTCAGATTTCCAGAGACAGCAGCACGGCCCAGATCATCAGCAATGTTCTTCAGGACATCAAACTGTTGGGTGTTATCTGAAGACAGAATATAAATATACAATTTCAGACAATATGATGTGATCTAAATGCTGTTCTGTATTAATCATTTCTTGTTTAAATACAATATAGTCATCTGTTGTCACCTGTAGTGCTGTTGGTGGTCGTCTGAGCTGGCGGCTCCCTGATTTCCACCTGCACTGTCAGTCCTGTCGACCGCCGCCGTCTGGCATTAGTTCCCTCACGGATGATTTTGGTGATTCGGATCTTGTATGTTGGTATTTTCAGGAAAGCTGCGAGATTGTTGATCAGATTTGGCCCAAAGAACTCCGCCTCAGTCATAGCCGGGAGGTTGAAGGCCACAAACAGAACTGGGGAGGTGCGGATTTGTACCGGATCCGAGCCACGCAGAAGTATGTTCATCATTTTGTAGTCTTGGTCAAAGAAGTTGGAGCCATGACTGGCATTGAAACTAGGAAGGTATTGGCCTGAAGAGAACAGAAAGTCAGAATTATCATCCAACTATTATATAACTACAGTAACTATCAAATTAGGAATTACAATATCTAACAATTATCTAGCATAATGTAGAGTGCTAGTGTTTGAGGATCAAGTGTAAAGACAGGCATGTCTTTAGCTATTTATTGAGAATAGAATGTAGAGTTAGGCGAGCCAATCCCCAATCACAAACATTAAGCAAGCTGTATTAATATGCATTATTGTGCAATATTCTACCTGTATAAGTTGGCTCACGCAGTGTGTAGTCAGTTTTGCCCGCATTCCACTGAGCATTTGTTGGACCAACCAAACTATTGTTAACATAGACATCCAACCGTTGAGGGTTTGAGTAAAATACTGCCACTCTGACAGACTGAGGACAATGAAAGATTAGTGTACAGTGATGTAAGATAGTAAATAAAACACTAAAATTTTAATATTGTCTAAACTCAGAATGTTTCATGATACACATTATAAAAGATATTAAACACAATTATAATACAATATATAAATCCTGTGTCATCTTCATCTTCTAGACTAACCTCTGTAGGTCCAGCATTCAGTAACATAAGTCTCAGTTTCTGTGGTGTTGTGCTGGTGAAATAGATGTCAAAGGATTTACTGGTGGCAACAATGGAGTGGAAGAGAGAAACTCGCTTCCGACATGTGTAGCCAGAGCACCAGCTGTGATCTTGTGGGCCTGTGAACAGATTTTAAAATGTATCAATACACAATGAAACCTTTTTTTGATAAAACACCAGGTATTTAAATCTCATAAAAACTCATTGGCTGCTGAGGCAGATTGGAAACGTATCAGCCTGGGCGCACAATAGAGTTTCATGACAAAACTTTGCATTTTATGTATTATACATTAAGTATATGACACAAACAAAGTAGATATTAAATAGACATCAGGGGTGTCATACCATTGATCAAATCCACATGTTTGTCCCCGAGGATGGCTACTGGTGAAAGACGCCTGGTTTCAGTGTCAGCGTCCAAACTCTCAATGACCAGCATCTTGTAGTTGAGCCCAAAGCACTTGTAGCCCTGCCAGGTGCCCATGTAGGTACAGTTGTTTCTGATCACACCTGCACAGGTAAAACAGCCATGTCATCTCTTAGATCAGTGTTTCCCAACCCTGTTCCTGGAGGCACACCAACAGTACATATTTTGGATGCCTCCCTTATCTGACCCATTCATTTCAGGTTTTGGGGTCTCTATTAATGTTCTGATGAGTTGATTGAGGTGTGCTTGATTAGGAAGAGGTTGAAAATGTGTACTGTTGGTGTGCCTTCAGGAACAGGGTGGGGAAACCCTGTCTTAGATCACTGTGAAAAATGAACAGCATTCAGGCGTATTGTACCTTTGTAAGGGGAGATCTGATTGACAGGTATACGGCTGCCATTGAGATAAGTGAGCATGACTTTAGGGATGCGGTAATTGCCCAATCCATGACGGGGGTTCCCGTCCCACTCATACTCTGACTGGGGAACCACTGCTCCCACAGCTCCCAGGAAACTGCCATCCAAGTCCTTCAACATAATCTTCTTCTTAGCATCACAGTCCATGTCCACACAGTCGGATGGGTTCACCTTGCTGATACGAGAGAACCAATAATTGATAACAAATGAATCAGCCTCCTTTATTAGAATGCATTTTTTCAGTATCTTTAGTACCATGTTAAGCTCAGTGTTAAGCTTCAAATCTTTTAAACAAAAGTCCTATCCCAGATTCCCAAACCATGCCATAGTTTTTTGTTATTTACTTATTTTGTTGTAACAGAAACTACTTTGACTGCTAATTTCATTCATTCATTCATTCATTTTCCTTCAGCTTAGTCTCTTTATTCATCAAAGGGTCGCCATAAAGGAATGAACCACCAACTTATCCACCATATGTTTTACAGAGCGAATGCCCTTCCAGCTGCAATCCAGTACTGGGAAACACCCATACACTCACATTCACACACATACACTACGGCCAATTTAGTTTATTCAATTCACCTATAGCGCATGTCTTTGGACTGTGGGGGAAACCGGAGCACCGGGAAGAAACCCACATGAACACAGGGAGAACATGCAAACTCCACACAGAAATGCCAACTGACCCAGCCAGAACTCAAACCAGCAAACCTTCTTGCTGTGAGGTGACAGTGCTAACCATTGAGCCACCGTGCCACCCGACTGCTAATTTATTGAATATATTACATTCATTCATTAATTTTCTTTTCTGCTTAGTCCCTTAATCTGGAGTCGCCACAGCGGAATGAACCGCCATATATTATATTATACTAATATATAACGTACTGTATATAGCCTAATAACCACATATAACATGTTTTTATTTACACTTTACTACTATTCCATTATGACTAATCAACAGAAAATGTATGGTGACACACTGTTACCTTTCACTATTGTGTCTTATAAATAAGCATCCTAGCACTGCTAGATTAGTTTACCCAAGATCAGGCCGATGAATGAATGCTAGAGAGTCCTCTGTGCTATTTATCATGGTTATCCTTTCAACACTGATTGGATGTTGTAGATCCTCATTTCCTGGGTTGGTCATGAACATGTAATTTCTCTCTGTTGAACACACACTCTGGAATCCAACAAAAGTTGTGTCTGGGGACAGAAAGTGGCATTATTATTATTTTTTGATTGACTGACTGACTGACTTCATTGATTGATTGATTGATTGATTGATTGATTGTAATATGACATCAAACTTGAGATTCATACAGATTTTGAGGGATTTTGATTCACCTGAGATGGTCATTAGACCAGCGATGGCATTGTAGCTGGTCAGTCCAGTGAGAAGATTTTGTGGGCCACCGTTATGGTAAGATTCAAAATTCGGCCAACAGACTCCAGACCTGCCGCCTGTTGCATACAGAAAATGCAGTTAGAATAAGTTCAGAAAACAAATCACATATATTCAGTAGTGAATGGATGACTCTATATACCATTGGGGGGACGTGGAGCCCTGTGACTTCTGCTGAGTGAAACATATGTCATAGTCATAGACAGACTGTCTAAGCAGTTGAAGTTGGGGCTGCTGCCTACAATGAGGGCACCCTGAAAATATAAAAAAACGGCATTAAAATAATATTTTCATAACTTTGACTGAAGAGACATCTAGAGTGTTCTCACCTGCACACGAACAGTTTTGTCAGCATACATGTGGCTGATCGAGGGAGGATTATAAATTAAAGACATGATTCCCATTCCATTATCAATCAGGCTCACATTAGAAATCAACACATTCATGGAAACCTGGAATTGAGGTGAAAATATTAATTAAAAAATACCAATTATGCTCATCAGACTGGCACACTGCAGTGATGTAACTAGAGAGTAATGTATCTGATTAATAAGACAAATTACTTTGTTGTTACAGAATGGTATTATAGTAGGATGTGCAAGAATAATTGATCATACTTGAACATAAATGCCAAAATCAAAGCTCCTCCAGACAGTGAAGCCCTGGATCTGAGAGCAACCAGGAAGTCCGTCTTTATTCATGTAAAGTCCGTACAGACCACCATGCGCCTCATTTTGGCTCCATTGTGCCTCTGACTTTGGAAACTCTTTTGATATTGTTGAAATAATTCAGTAAATCATTAAATATTTCAAATAAAAGGTATATAGTAGTGTTGCACATGATAATGTTACCACGTTTCTCAGCCAGTATTGTTTGGTTTCATTAATTTTTACATTCATACATATAAACAAAACATCTTTTTTTTTCCCAGAAATTACATTATGTGTTATAACAATGGTATGACACAAGGAAAAAGTACTGAACAACTGAAATGCATTAACGCTTTGTATAAAAGGCTTTCTGGTAATGACAGGTACAAGATGCCTCTTCTATGGAGAATGGAGTCGCATGCATTGCCCTGATTTCTGCCCAGATACTTCAACAAAGTCTTCAAAAAAATCTGTGAGTTTTGTCTATCAACTCTATCTTTGGTTCTTATTTTCTATTGGATCCAGGCCATGTGATTGTTGGGACTGAAGCAGCTAATATTAATTTACACTGATTAGGGGCAGGGTTGAAACTACTGAGAGATTTCAGCTGCTATCTAGGATTTACATGCCTTTTTACACCCCCTTTCTTCATTTTCAATATGTTTTTACACAAATTAAATTCTAAAGTAATTCAACTTTGTTTTCTTTGTGTATATATACAGAGAGAGAGAGAGCGAGAGAGAGAGAGAGAAAGAGAGAGAGCGAGAGAGAGAG
>CAIGQW010054307.1:7706961-7736668 GCA_903798125.1 Danio choprae
GATAGATAGATAGATAGATAGATAGAGAGATAGATAGATAGATAGATAGATAGATAGATAGATAGATAGATAGATAGATAGATAGATAGATAGATAGATAGATAGATAGATAGATAGATAGATAGATAGATAGATAGATAGATATACATACACATACAGCTTTATCTTTTCCTCATTGCACACTCATTTTTCCCTCCAATATGCTAAAATGACTCAAATGACAAAGTGTTACTACAATTTTTAAGTCCTCTAGATGAACATTATCACTATCTATCAAAGTATTCCTTTGATTTCCTCTTTTAAAACAAAACCTTACTCTGTATACCTGGGCATGGTTCTCCATCAATTCTGAATCCCACTCGTTCATAGCCAGCAACAATATTTCCTTTAAGAGTCACATTGGTGGCCTCATTCACCTGGAACATATGCAATAATGTACGTTTCTCTCTATTTTCACAAACAAAATGTGAAATGTCTTGAATTACGATCTAAATACCATGCTAAATGTGTAAGACAATAATTCTATACCAAGTTCTAGTCTTGCACAGTACCGTCATATTACCATCTGACTCTTTTCTGTAAATAGTACCTCAATGGCTGCATTCCATTGAAAGTTGAATTCCTCTGCTTTGCCGTTGTATGATTTAGGCCACAGTGTCAGAGTAACCAAGTTCCTCCGAACCACATTACTATCTCCCCAGACTCTGATTCCTTGGTAATGAAAATAAAAATAGCAATTCTATGAGTGATTACATTTGGTTTGATAGTATTTTCATTTTGGGTTAACATTTAACAGTAAAGCTGCTGCCAGTAAATCTGCACCTTCTCCAACGGTGTGATGGATCACATTGTCATCAATGCTCAGTCCATCTGTTCCAAAAACGCCAATAGCAGGAGCAAAGCCATCATGAAAAGAACACCCACAGACGTAAGACTCACCAGCCACCTAAAAAAAAAGACATTGTAACTCTACTGTAAGTAGTTGACAAGAATGTTTAAATGTTATCTGGATGCATATGTACTGCATCAAGACTTTTCCTCACCCAACCCAGGTTAAGAAACACCAGAGAGTATCGTGGGTCTGACAGGTCGTTCCATCCCTCCTGTCCAGTGTGGTAGAACTGAACATTTCTGATCTGAGCTTTCCCTGTTATGAAAGTATGATAGAATTATTGAAAATGTGCTACTTAAACTGTGCTGGAATAAGATGATTAGCAAGTGACACAAACTGCAAATGCAGAAATATGATTTTGACATGAACTTCTTTAAATAATATTGGCCTTTTTTTTTTAAACACCAAAACAATTCAATTTATTTTTTGTTTTATCTTCCATGTTATGTTGTGTCTGTATGTTATCCAAAATTCCCATGATTAGTCTGTCTATTTAGCCCAAGTGTTTCTATAATTCTGAGTCTGGTCTTTATTGTGTTCCTACATGTACTGAGGATTATCTCTTATTAAAATGTTTTTCTTTTTATTTTATCTTCAGCTGAATTCTCTCATATTTACAGTCTAAGTGTGGTAGAGGGCCTTATTAGTGAATAAAACCAATATATATTTGGTGGTTTTTACGTATTATTAGTTCTGCTTTATGAGAATTTACTAAAGTTTATACCTCTGAAACCAGAGAAGGTTCCCACCAGTACTCGAGCTCCATAAGACTCTGTGAACATATCCGGATACTCCTGACCAATGATCTGGATGTTCCTGGTCAGTAAAGCCACATTTCCTGCAAGCTCATAACTTCTTGAAGTACCTGGAACACTGTAGCTCTCACCTATATGTGCAGATACATTTAATTTTAGTGCTGATACATTTATTTATATAATAATTTAATTGTATTAGTAGGATGTCTCAAATGAAATGAATACTTTTATTTAGTGGGTATGTTAAATTGATAAAAAAGGACATTGAAACAACATTATAGTTTGCAAAAGAGACTTCTTTCAAAAACGAATAATAATAAAAAAACCTTAACATCACATATTAATTTTATATTTTATATACCGTATGCACCTTTTATGGAACAGTTCATCAATACAGCACAATGCCTATTATTGCTATAGTGGATCTAGGTAGACTTACCAATGTGTGCATATGTTAAAGGCTGGTCCAGGGTCAGTGTGCGGCCATAATCGGAGACTGCAAAGATGGTGTGTATTTCTGTTTGCCAAGGGTCATAGCTGGTCGTGGACAGTAGGATCCTATCCCCAGCCTGAAGATAATAAAAGACTACTTTATTAAAAAATTTTAAGTTTACAAATGGAGCTTGCCTGAGCAAATCACACAAGCAGGTTTCAATAGTTTTCTTTAAGCTCTCTGACCTTCCAGTCCACAGACTCCTGTAAAGAGAGAGTGTTGTTTCCTGCCTGGGATGTGCTTGCCAGCTTAGTGTGATACACATTGTGTGGCATGCCGTACAGGTCAAGAGATCCAAACACACCTGGAAGACAACCCATTTTTTTGGCATGGAATGTATAGAACGCATATATGTTCATTGATAATATATCCTAATTTTGATTTACAGTATATTAGTGATGTCAAACGATTAATCTTGATTAATCACTTCCAAAATACAACTTTGTATTTACATTAGGGATGCACTGATGGGATTTTATTGGCCGATACAATACTGATTTTAACAACAAACAAACAAACAAACAAACAAACAAACAAACAAACAAACATTAGCTTATTTGTGTACTGATATTGTCCAATTACATACATGCTAAACAGTACTAGCTTAGATCCATTTTACATTCAACTGTCCAACATTTAAAGAGAGACACATTTAATGTTAGAATTTTAAGAAAAGGGTGATTCAAAGGTGATTTTTGCTATTAAATTTTTCTTTTAACAGCGATAACTTTTATTTAACTGACATTTAATGGAACATATTGATTTAATTAACAACTAAAGACAGTGCTGTTGCTATGTGTAGGTTATTGATTTTGGTGCAGCAGAAAAATATTGGCTCACTAAATTGCAGTCAGTTCATTTATTTATTTTTGTCCAAGACGTTTTAGCCCAAAGCAAATCTGACATTTTGTACATATTAGGTCTGATTTTGTTGTAGAAATTATATTTCGTTTTTTGCAAGTATTTAATGATTTTACTAATGATTGTGAAAAGACATGTAACTCATTGCCTCCATGTAATTATTAAACCATTGGTATCTGCCATTTTCATATTATTGCTGATATATGCCGATAGCTTTAAATGTATCCAATATCAGCCAATAAATATCAGCGGCCAATACATTAATGCATACTGAATTTACATAATATATGCATGCATACTGTGTACATACAAACAAAAAATATTTATATTTGTATTTATAAATCATTTGTAATAGGAAAATATACATGCATGTTCATATTTAAATGTGCACATTAAATACCATAGGCAACACATACATACACACGTATATTATGTCAATACAAACTTATTTTGATGTGATTAATCATGATTTATCATTTGACATCATAAATATATATTTATATTCATTTACCCAGCACTTTGGATCCTTGGTTTGGTCCAGATGGTAACAGCCAGTCTGGTGTGGTATGGCTTCCTCTCAGTATTATCTGTAGTTGACCCCTGAAGGGTTCTTCAGGCCTGCCGGCTATCAGACGCCCACCCTGATTGAGTGAACATGTATTAGAGTCTTTCAAATAGACACAGGTGACTGATCCTATAACTGATAGTCTGATCTTGGTTTGTGGGATGATCCGAAGATGTGTATAGAAGTAAGGTGCAATTTGAACATAGCTATTCTATGTCCTTACCTGAATGGAAATGTATGTGGCATTCAGAACAACATTGCTATATTGCATGACTGAGGTGTCGTTGTTTGTGTCTGGAATTTCTAAGACTCCAGCTATCTTCAGCTTGTTCAGGGAGGGTACTACTACATCCACAACCATCCAAATGTCTTTGAAAGAGAATAAGATATTCTTAAATTACTATAGGGATTGATAAAAATAGCATTATTAAATAGTTTTTTTGTCTTGTCTTGAAACATAGAGATGCTTACGAGCTGGAATAATAACATCAGAGCCTTCTTGTGGGACATTGAAGTTGTTCTCAGGACTTGACCTCCAAAATGATGTATTGGACCAGCGACTAAAACCAATATGTTATATTAAGGTCAATAGATACAGCAGAGTATGTCCTGTGGTTTTCTATAAAAACAAAAATGCTGAGGGTGTGTGTGGTAACTTACACGTAGGTGAAGTTTGCAGGTGTTTGCAGGGTGTCAGGGCCTAAACTGACTTCAGGAGAAGGTAGAGGGGTAAAGGTAGGTGTGATGCATTTGGGATAGTAACACTGATACACACTGAAAACCAGAAATCTGTCTATAAGTGAGCGGTCCACACTGTTTCTTTTCCTCCGGCTAGACACACTGTCTCTTCCAGACACTGCAGACAAAAACAAAACACTAAATCTTCTAATAACAGTTCTTTGCATTGCACTGAGCAGTTTTGATCAATATATGTGTTCCCTTTAATATACACCGGTCATGTCTTGGCTTAAGAGAATAGTTTTACCCATGTAATAAAGGCTGTTGGATGACTGATTGATGTACCAGTCTCCGTTTACATTCACAGTGGAGTTGAGAGGCGCAGGGGAACCACTTCTATAATCTATAATGTGGACGATGTCAGGTGTCTGGGTCATATTGTGGTTGATAATAACATAATTCTCTGGCTGTCAAAGAGAAGAAGGCATTTGTTACTGTAATACTAAATGACAAACAAACTTCTTAAAATAAATCCATATAGAAATCTGATATTTAACAATATATGCAAATTACATATATGACATACAATATGTATGTTCAGATATATTAGATATAATTTTATATATGTGTTGATCTTATATATTAGTAATTCATTGAAATGTCGCATAAAATTTTCATTCAGTCATTCATTTATTTATTCATTTTCTTTCGGTTTAGTCCCTTTATTCATCAGGGGTCGCCACAGCGGAATGAACCGCCAACTTATTCAGCACGTTTTACACAGCGGATGCCCTTCCAGCTGCAACCCAGTACTGGGAAACATCCATACACACTCATTCACACAAATACACTACGGCCAATTTAGTTTATTCAATTCACCTATACCGCATGTCTTTGAACTGTGGGGAAAACCGGAGCACCTGGAGAAAACCCACACGAACACAGGGTGAACTCCACACAGAAATGCCAACTGACCCAGCCGGGACTCGAACCAGCTGTGAGGCAACAGTGCTAACCACTGAGCCACTGTGTCTCCTGCATATATTTTATATATGTAAAATCCAAATATGAACTTGTTTATCATGGATGGAATTTGGATACAGTATATTTGCATGCACATTTACAAGTATCAGATTTCTATAAGGGAATGCATGAATGTTTTGTATTTATTTATTTATTTATTTTTATTTTAAAAAATCTAAAAATACATAATAACTTTATAAATAAAAATTAAATAAATGCTTCGTTGTAACAATATTTACACATATTCTAAATGGGTCTTCATGTATTGAAACATTTATGAATACTACCTCAATGAGAAGTTCAGAACATCAAAAAAATTTAGAACCATAATTTCAGAAATGTTCTATATACTTTTAATCATTATGAACTGTTGTTGCACGACAAAAGAGATTTTTCAAATATATAAGTGCTCCACAGATAATGTAAATGTGTTTGGAATAAAATGAGCGTTAATGCATGTTTTCCTTTGAATGAACAATACATTTGTTTGAAATATGTAATGTGTACACTTTACCCGAAAGCTGTAGACCATTCCATAGTATGAGACTGTAGTGATTTGGGAGGCACCATCAAATAACCAGTTGTATGTTTGGCCTGTGGGAAGCATTGCCATCCAGCCATATGAATGGGTTATAAATGTATGAAGGAACGGTAGCACTGATGACCCTAAAGAATGAAATGAAAGTGAGAGTAAGTGTGCCCACTAAGGTATACTGTATACAGCACACGTCAAATTAACAAACTTAAAACATTCCTAAGCTAAACACAATTTTTTTTCTTCTTAGCTTTAATATGTAACAAGGCTCCATATACCCACATCTAGCATCTTTTGCAGCATACCAGACATGACACAATGTTATGTAAGGAATTATTGACAATGGGCCTTTGAATTATTAGAAAATAATGCACACTATTGAGAAGTGGAGTGGCCTTTACTCCATAGATGTGCATTAATCTTCAATAATTAATTGGTCTATCATCAATTATTCCACTTATACTACTGTATACTACTGTCAGGTTTTTGTCCACAAACAGCTCTTAAACATCTCATTTACAGCCTTCTGCTTTGGTTTGATTTGATTTCCGACTGTTGTAGGCTGTGAAATAACTGAAATCATTGAGCGTAGTGATATGGAGATGTAATGCGGTAAAGACCTGCCCAGAACTATACTAGCCATGTGTTTCTCTAAAAATAATTGCACACCTTAGAATGTTCATCAGCTAATCAGAATCAAGCATTGCACTAGTCAAAACTTAGACTTGTTTTCTTTTTTTTATTCTGATATTCTTTGTCTTTAACATAAAAAAGATATTCTGTGTGACTGGCTTCTAAAAACATTAATTTTGATTAAAATAATGTTCCCAAAAAGAAACTAAACAAAGCCCAGGAAAGAATTAATGAAGTATAAAAACATGTGTTATAAATGCATGGGTAAATCACAGATTATTTCAGCCTACCGTATGAATTGGTAAGAATCACATCTTTAGACCAAAGTGTATACGAGGGATAGTAGACGACCATGCGGTGGAAGTTAATGGTGTTGTCACACACTGCAGCAGGAACGCCAATGCTCCACTCTGTTGCTGGAAAGCAGTGTCTTGGGTCGAGCAAATTATTCTTCGGCACCACCTTGTAGCTGACATTGCCTTTAAAAAAAAAAAAATCAAATAATTTGCATCTTAATTGCAATTGCAATTTAAATCTCAAATACAATGAAGACCCCGCCCCCCCATAAGTAATTAGACATTACTATAATGTCTAATTATTTTTACCTGTCAGTGATCCATCAGTGTCTACTAGCGCCACCTCATGTTCCCATCTGAACAAGGCCTTGTTTGGTGAATGATAAAACTTTATCCCGCTGAACCTCGCGCTCCAGCCTCCGCAGCGAGGTGAGCAGCTTCCAGCAATTTCTGCCAAACTGACTGCAGCACATGATGAACGATTGAAATTCACAAAAGTTGTGTTGATGACGCTCATACCATCATCCAGGGGCAGGACAATACCACGATTGGTGCAGTGGTCACTTCCCAGTCCCAGTTCATCCACATGACCCACCATTGTGCTGTTGACCACAGCGGCTCCTCCATCCAGTCCCCATCCGCTGACATACTGCCAGATGATCCTCTTGGCCTCCACTCCTGCCTTCTCATTATTGACCATCAGGAACTCGCTGAACTGAACTGCTCCTACATTCACCCACTCTGCTCCTTTCTCATTGTTCCAAGAAGTGAAGCGGCGGAACACTGCTGGTGCTGGTGTTGAGGAGCTGCAGCTGCCAGTGCGCATGGGGAAAAACTCTTGGAAAATCCACAAGCCAAACCAGCCCTGCGAATGCACTGTATTGTTGAAGAACTGTCCCAGTGGCACTCTCTTCTGACAGATGTAGGCATCATAAATAGGGTCGTTGAAATCATCAGGCATGCGGTACCAGAAGCCAAAGTGTGTCCCTCCAGCCACGGCATTGTGTCTAATGGTGTTATTAGGGTTGGTGATCCAGAATGCAGCTGGAGTTAAGTCATCATTTTGTAAACTGGTGCTTTGTTTTACAAACACTGCCAGGTTGTACTGTAGGATGTTGCCAGTTTCAATGCCATCCTCAATAAAGAAGGCTCCACCCATGATATTGTAGATGACGTTCAGCTCCACTAGCAGATTGTGAGTGCTGTGGATGCTGACGGCACGGTTGTAGGACTGGTGGATACTGCATCCTCGCACATACGACTTGAACTGAACATCACCCATCAGATGCCAGTGGATTGGGTATCGTTCAAGACGAAATGCTTGTCCAACATTGAAGAGCTAAAAGAGGACAATAACAAACATAATGCTATTATTGAAATTTATTGCAAATATTTTGTTTAATGGGAGATATCATTTAAAGGGGATATATTATGCATTTTTCATAACATGTACAGTACAATAAATTAAATGCATTTCCAGTTTTATCCAAAAGAGAGTTCAAAATGCCGGACCGCAATTGTTCAGTATGCTGGTTACAGTCTCCCTCCAGCAATAGTCACTGTACGGTGCAAAGAAAGAAAAGCGATATGACATGAAACCCATTCATTTCAATGGGTTGTGCAGTGCAAGGGCAGTGTTTTGCTGTGCCGACCAAAGCACAAGAGCCGTGGAGAGCACATGTGCATGTATACTTAACCATTTTTTAGTATGTGTCAACAAAATATGTTTGTAATTCAGTGCAGACATCGTAAGTTGCTGTTACAACAATTAAACAGAAATGACAGGCTGTGCAACTCACTCAGGAAGGGGTCTATGATAATAGGACAGTTACTTGTCTGGGGCAGGTACTCTTACATAAGAACTAGGGGGAAATCTGGAATTGTGCATTCGGAAAGATTCCATATGATTTATGGAAATAATAAAATAGGAGTTGCTGGATTTTTTTAACTATTATTGGCTAGTTGTTTATTGTGGACCAGCATTTATAATTTTGCCTAATAGGCCCCCTTTAAGCACCATGTAAAAATGTCAAGCCTTTCTTACTTCTGTAGAACACGCACACGCACACGCACACGCACACGCACACGCACACGCACACGCACACGCACACACACACACACACACACACACACACACACAAAACATTTTTAAGAATGGCATAGTCTAATCATTTTGGGTTCATTTGCCTTTCATTGTAGGTAAAACAAAATAATCAACAGGACCTTATACTTGCACTGCTTCAGATAATAAAAGGCTTTCAGAGGTCTTCCCTATGTCTGGAAACAATCAACAATGCATCAAATGCACTGAACACGAACATACAGTAAATAGCTCTTGTTTAAAATATTATGAACAGCAGTTACGCTAACTCTCTTTCTTTGCTCTTTGTTTCTAGACCACATCCAAGATCTGTGAAAAGATGATGCCAACCCTGAGAGAACTTTGGGGACACCACAAACTCTTAAGCAATACATAATACACAAATTGTTCATAATTACTGAAATGATCAGATCACTTAATTGAAAATATATTATATGAAATATACATCCAGGTGCTTGTTATCATAGAATAAAACGCAACATGATTATCGGTTTGAAAAGAATGTAAATACACATTTACCTCAACATATTCAATTCTGCCAATGGCCAGATTTTGGTTTGGTTGTGGTGCATGAAACATGATGCAGCCACCAAACTGGTCACTTCCTACTTCTTCTCCAAATCTACCCTGGAAACAAGTCTGGGTGGCAAATTCACCTGTCAGCAAAATTGAACATTGAGTGATGCGATCAGTGTTCTTAATAAAAGTTGAATAATAAAACTCACAATTGCATGACTTTAATTCCTGTTAAAAATGTTGTGGATTCACACATGAGGGGAAAAAAATCCAAACCTGGGTCAAATCCATCAGGACAAGCTGGAATCTGATCATTCCACTCTGCATTGTTGGATCCACGGACGACAATGTTTCGGGTAAGAAGGCCCACCTCTGCTCTCGCTTCAAAAACCGTCCCATCAGGCAGCGTGACAGACACACCCAGATGAGTGTATGTCAGTGGTTCAGTCAGAGTGAGAGTCCTACCATCAGCTGAAACTGAAGCTATTCTCCTCAGCTCATTCTCTCTCTGGCTGTGTCTGTGGATTCATTCAAAATATACAGTATTTTAGATTTTGTTTAGATTAGTACTGACACATTTAACATAAATATAAATACATGACATATATAATCAATAAGCAAGTCTATAATTTAATATTTCTTCCCCTAAAAATTCTAATACTATCAGATTAAAAGTTATATGTTTTAAATGATAAATGTTTTTTTTTTTTAATTATTAATTAAAATCTAGGTGGTTAATCTATACCTGTTGCCTGTGGAAGCAACTACAATTTCATCGCCAGTTTTCCAGGTGATGGAATGCATCAGTGTCAGTGTGCTGGAGCCGTTTTGTGCAGTCTGGGAGAGACGAGTCCATGGCACAGGGACAGGGATTCCTGGAGAAACAAGACAGTGGTTCTGACTTTGTAAACTGAATAAAGTAAATTTTTAAAGTCTCTTATTCTTACTAATATTCATTTATTTTTCATATATCATTTATTTGTCAATAAGGAATACCGTAATAACATTAATATTGTGAATGTTCTCGGATGGCAGAGCTAAAGTTTCAGCAGTTATTATTTTATATGTTTCAGTGTCGCACGATCCTTAGAAATAATTTTAATAAGCCAATTTGATTTTTATTATTATCAGTGTTGTGCTACTTAATACTTTTTTGAAACTGCAATAACTTTTTTTATTTTCTTTAATAAATATAAATTTATTTGGGGAATTACCTGAAATGACAAAATAATAATTTTAGTATTTATTAATCCCTGTTTGAAGTGCTGATAAACTAAATAATAAATAATATATTTGAACAAATAAACTTGATGGTCTTAAAGCACTGGAACCCCAATAACCGTTGACTGTAGCTATATTTATTTTATTTAATGAACTAAACATGAATCTGAACCCTCTAATGGTGTTGTTAACTTTTATACCATGCAGATCCAGCACGCCCTGTCGGACTCCCAGTGTCTTGGTGCCATAGACAGGAAGTTCTTGAGAGCGCAGGTGTCCATGCAGGGTGATGATGGCCTTGTGCTGGAAGGGCATCTGCTCTGTTCCGATCTGCAGAGCTCCGCCATCTGTGATCAGAATATTCTCTGCCTGCAGCTCAATGTCTGCCTCATCAAATATCAGTCGCCCACCTAAACAGAGACTTTTAGATAACTATGTGTGCAGCAAGGCTTCAATTAAAAGTAGTACATGTTTAAATGAGAATACCCTGGATAAGCAGCATCTTAAGGACTGGAGTGCTAGTGTCCAGAAGGATGGTCTGGCCAGCAGTGATTACAACAAACATGCCCTCTTCTGGCGGAGAGAGACCACCCCATGTGTAGGGAGATGACCAGACATCAATGTAGAAGAAGGAAGCATTATCCTTAGAGAGAGAATCAATAAGACAGTTTTTTGTTTTTGTTTTTTTCACTATTACAACATTGTTGTTTGTGAATGTAAAAAATATCAGCAATGTTTCAAAGATTAAAGTTGCTTTAAAGCAAGTCATTTCACTCAGCAGCCATCTTTGAAATGGCTCTTGGACACTTATGTTAGTTGCGCAGGTATAGCGCCAATCTCCTTGAATAGGTTTGAAATCATCACAGTCATCACAGTCAAAATGACCCCAATTGTTTCTAATGATCAAATAGCATTAAATAGCCTATAGCCAAAAAATTGAATTGAATATATATATATATATAATATATATATTAAATGAATAAAATGCATCTCCTTTCCTTTACTTAGTTTGTAAGATCTTTCTTTAGTTTCAGGTTGCCAAAGATAAGCTAAAGCCTTTGGTTAAATTTTTGCTGTTGTTGTTGACTTCATTAGTAATATTTAGCATGATGACTTTGGTTATATATATTAAACCACAATGAACTGAACTAAATTGAACTTTAACTGAAAACGCTTTCGATTTCGATCTACTAGAACATCTATGTTAAGCTGCTTTGACACAATCTACATTGTAAAAGCACTATAGAAATAAAGATAAATTGAAAGAAAGATGAGTATCTTTCATCACAAAAAAATAAAAATAAAATATATTGTTGCTTCATTAATTAAATGGCATATGACATTACCATTCTGGCAATTCCTCTGTTCCCCTGCTGGACGCGCACTTGAGTTTCTTGGGATTTGGGTCCAGCATTGGTCACACAGATGATCTGAGTCTCATTGGCTGACTGGATATCACAGACAGAGCCTGCGATTGTGACAGCGATTTCACTGACATTTGAGCTACAAGCCAAGCAAAAGAGAAATCCGAAAATATTCTGTCATCATTAGCTCACCTGAGGCTTAAAATATATAGTGTACAAACTGTGGTCTAATTTTATAATACTGTTGTCTTTTCTTTAAAAGCTAAGCTGCACCTTGCCAGCAACACGTTTGGGGTTAAGCATTAGCTGCTCTGCGATTGTGCTAAATGCCTCTTTATGTTAGAGGTGTAGAGTGACGTGAGATTGGCTAAATTTTCCTTTGTGAGTGAATTATTATTTTAACACTTTTTTAAAAAGCAGATATAAAAATGTATTTTTACAATATAAATTTTAGATTCATTAATTAATTTTCCTTAGTCTCTATTTCAGAAGTCCCAATGAACCGCCAACTCTTCCAGCATATGTTTTACACAGCGGATGCCCTTCCAGCTGCAACCCAGTACTGGAAAACACCAATACACAATCATTCACATACACATTCATACACTACGGCCAATTTTTTTGATTATTTATTTCACCTATACTGCATATCTTTGGACTGTTTGAGCCATCGACCTTCTTGCTGTGAGGCAACAGTGCGAACCACTGAGCCAGCATGCCACCAAGTTTTAGATTTATGTGTTAAATGTTTACAGGCATGCAAAGTTAAAACAGTAATATTGCTTGAGTCTTTCAGTGTCACATGATACTTAAGAAATGCTTCAAAAGTATGAAATGTTCATTTGTGAGTCATTTGTTTGACACATCTTTAAAAAAATTGCCATGTAAGTTCCAGGATTATCCTAAAAAAAACTATAAAAATATTTTCATTAAAGTTACATTACATACACAGGAAAAACGAAACTACATTAAAATAAGCAACCAAAAACCTTATTAGGACCAAAAGATTATATAAACGTATGATTTTGTTAAAGTGGATTAGTGATGTATATCTCTACAACATATGTATTAAGCTGATAAACCTGATAAATCACTGATAAATCTGCTTTAGTTGTTCAATCTTGAGAATTTATTTATTAACCATTTGAAATGACAAATATGTATGTTCAAATGAACAATATATTTATGGTTAGCACTGTCGCCTCACAGCAAGAAGGTTGCTGGTTTGAGTTCTGGCTGGACCAGTTGGCATTTCTGTGTGGGGTTTGCATGTTCTGCCTGTGTTGGCGTGGGTTTCCTCCAGGAGCTCCGGTTTCCCCCACAGTCCAAAGACATGCACTATAGGTGAATTGAATAAACTAAATTAGTCGTATTGTATGTGTGTGAATGAGTGTGTATGGGTGTTTCCCAGTACTGGGTTCCAGCTGGAAGGGCATCCGCTGTGTAAAACATATGCTGGATAAGTTGGCGGTTCATTCCGCTGTGGCGACCCCTGATGAATAAAGGGACTGAACCAAAGTAAAATTATTTATTTATTTATTAATTAATTAATTAATTAATTCATTCATTTATTTATGATAATTATGCTAGGACTTTTCTTTCGGAGGACATTTTTTGAGAACTCCTGTAGCCCCCATATAAGAAAGGCCTGCTTTATTTTGGAGAGAAGCCGGTACCTGACAGTCCTCACAAGAGTGTTTTCTGAATATTATCAGCTGGACTGGATATTCAGTTGAGATATTTAGTTGAGTAACATAAACTGACAATTCCTACACATGATTCCATGCTTTTATCATTTTTTGCAGTCAGAGTCAGTTTCTGAACATTATGTTGGTGCGTTGCCAATAGCAAGCCAACATTAAAGGAAGGAACGAAGGAAGGAATGAATGAACAAACAAACTATACCGTCACTATACTGGTGCATAAGGATCCATACAGACTGCAGAATTCACATAGACTGGATAAATTATATTAGTTTAAAAAATAATTAAAATATTACTGGTATATAATGCCAAAATAAACAACAAACACTGTATCCATGCATGATTAAAGGACAATCAGCTTAAACACAATGTAGTTCTGATCTGTTGTGTACCTGAAACCTGAGCCTGTAATGGTGAGTCTGGTGCCTCCAGCAGTACCTCCTCTGCGTGGCATGACATTGGTAATAACAGGGGTCAGGGATGATCGGTAAGTATAGCCACTCGTGAGGTTTACAGAATCCCCTCCATTCATTACCATGACCGTGCATGCCCGCATTTCTTCACTTCCTGCAAGAGGTTACATAAGCAGGTATTCAGAGTTTTGTTGATTGAAAACTTTAGGAATTCAATGATGAAATACTTTAATCCATGTTATGCTACAGTAATTAAAAAATTGTGGCGACATATGCAGCATTTAACATGATACATGCCATTGTTGGGTGGGACTTCACAGTTGAGTTGAGTAGATGTGGAGTCCTGCAGGTGCACAGTACACTCTCTGTTGCAGATTAGGACTTTAGTGATAATTGGGTCGAATCCAGAGCCTTGAATGGCGATAATGGCTCCTCCAGCGTAACTCCCTACAGCAACACAAACAAAAGGAATATTCTAGTGTCTTGTTACATTGCAATCCTGCATGAATGTGAGAGTAAGTATGGAAAAGCACTTCAAAAACAACATTATATGAACAGATTGTCTAAAAGTAAACAAAACATGTCTCTAAAGTTTCAATTTTAACAAATTGATTTTCTGTACAGCCAACAGCACTCTTTAAAATCAAGGTCCCTTATTAGCATTGATGGTTCCATGAATAAACAATCCATATAACTAGAGAATTTGTCTTGTTTAATAACAATAATCATATTCTATCCATAATTACAAGAAAGTGCTTTTAATTACCCTCATTTGGTGTAACCCCTGTCAGCAGCAGCTCATACTTGAAGATTGACTGGGTCAAGGCATAACCTTTGACCTGATGGTTAAACATGACCGGGAAGGTTCCTCCAGCGTGTTCCCCAACAGTGCACAGCAACTGCGTATCTGTGATGGATGAGATGTTACAAGCCACGCTGTCGATCTTTAAGGAGACAAGTGCTGAATCTGTGCCAAAGCCAGAACCAGAGACAGTGATCTGTGTTCCAACAGGACCTGCGAGAAAGGGATTAAAGTTTTTGTGAAACTTTGTTTGTTCTTATGACATTTTTGCTGGCCAAAACTATTTGCTATTGCACTAAAGTTGCTCAAATAATGCCCAAATCGTTCTTAAAAAGCTTGTTAACGTGGCTAATTAGGACAGCAGAGATTGTCAGGATCATTAAATATTATGCTGAACAAATTATCTCTTCTCTCTACTCCACTACTTTCACAACCTAGCTTAGTTTACATAATTTATATAAAAAAAAAGTACCTGTTTTAGGAGTGACAGATGTGATGTTTGGTGTTTGCTGTCTGGAGTAGTTGAAACTTTGAGGTGGATACACAACATCAAAGACTTTAATGTTGACCTGCACCTGTCCTTCTACTTGAGGGGGCGTCAAACACCTCACTGTGTCTGGAGTCACATCTAAAATCCGGCAGGGGGAGTTACCAAGCCTCACAGTTGTGTTTCCTCCCACAAAGCCATTTCCTGTGATCAAGAGTGGAGTTCCTCCAGCAATGCTCCCTGATGTTGGGTTGATGCTGGCTTGTGCTATGCTGGTAAGTGTGGCACTACCTGTGGCAAGACCTTTGCTTATGACCACCACCTTTAGAGTGTGTGTGCCAGCAGGAAGGGCACCAACTAAAACCTCAATGCTGCTGTCATTAACATCTGTGACTTCTAGCAGGATGTTGTCTGCAGATATCATTAGATCAGCAGAATTGTTCCCAAATCCACTGCCAGCGACTACAACGGTGGTGGAGTTTCCACTAACTGAGTTAGGGGACACTGTGGAGACCTGAGGCGTGATGGAGTCAGAATATTCAAATGTGCAATCAGAACTGCATGAAGAAGATATGGAGTTGATGTAAACTGTGACATCTCCACTGTGAGCTACAGATGGAGAAGTATCACAGACCATTTGGGAATAGTCAATGGAAACCACGTTGCATGGAACATTCGCTACCATAACTGAGCCGATAAAGAAGCCAGAACCAGATATGAACAGACGTGTGTAGCCTGTGGTGCTGCCTACTACTGGAAAGATGGAATCAACCACTGGGAGAACCACAAATCTGCGGTCAATCTCTTTTGGCATGGTCAGGAGAGCATTGCCAAGGTTGTTGACTTGGACAGTTACGGGTAAAGGGATGCCTACTGGTGCTCCGCTGTCAGGACTGAGTTGGCAGTTGATCTCAGTGGAGCTGCTGTTGATGACGCTGCATGGAAGATCTCCAACTTTGACCTTTAGTTGCCAAAATAATAATAATAATAATAATAATAAGATCCATTAGTTTATTCCCTTTTTGAGTAAATCTAGTATAAATATTGTCATAATTACGTAATTTCAGCCATGATCAATTTTAATTGAAAAATAAATTTAATTCCTTTTTCAGTGTCATGACTCATGACCGACAACTGAAGCTCACCTCATTTGCACAGGCAATATTACTGAAGCCAGATCCTCTGATGTTGATAATGTCATGTGTGGTGCCATGGTCAGGTGTAATGTCATACACAGTTGGAGTGGCACATGAAGTAAAACTGAAGTAGAGACTATCTGAAGTGTTATTAAATTCCAGCTGATCTGGGAAACAGTCAGAAGTAGCCACACACTCAGGTTCAGATGAGTTCATTTGTCCTGAGAACACAAATGAGGATTATGATGATTGTAACTACCATTTTGTACCCCAAACCCACTGATAAAAAGCATACTTTTCATGCACATGCTAGGGTATGCATACAGTACACACACAATATATGCATGGCTAGCACATGGCCTTTGAATGTTTTTCTGTATTTGTCCACAATGTCTCAGACAATGCTAAATTAGCATGGTGTTTCACATTTTAAAGGCAGAAAAAGAACAAGAGTGAATGAACTATGTAAACAGGCAATACAATGAACACCAAGTTTGAAGAGAGTATGGGTGAATGGATTAAAATATAACTGTAAAAATATAGCTGTTTTAACTATTTTTAATAAGTATTAAAACATTTTTTTTTTTTCGCAAAACATTTTTGGAGACACAAAGATAAGGATGAGATTTTTTTTATTGTGTTGAGCATGCTATGAAATGGAGTTTACTTTTAAACGGCTCTATGTGCAGTTCACTGACCAAAACAAAAACAATTTTTAAAAATGGGCTTGCTACTGTTTCATTTGTAAAATAAAATACTTTATTTGTACCTAAATTGACTGAAGCCTGTATTCCATTGACAAACACCTGAAGCTCAACAGTGCTTTCCTCCACAGGCATAACGGTCACCACACCCTGAAGTGTCTTCTGATTGGCCGAGTCAATGTAACCGCTGCTGTAGTAATAAACTCCAGGAGACGTGAAACGGTAGGTGAAAAACCCTTACAATAAAACAAACACAGCATTGTATGATAATACAGGATCCATAATAGTAGGATCAGATTTCACTCCTCTTCAGTCAAAATGACATCAGTCTTCCTGCTCTTATTGGGCTATTTTTAGTTCCTTTACAGGAATACGTGTAAAGGTTTGGCAAAATGCATTCATCAAATTACAACATGAATAGCAGGGTCAAATGTTGTTCCTCTGTATTATATTCATTCATGGGAATATAAATAGCACAATGCATTAGTCTTTGCACAGTGAATGAGGTTTAATTGTGTTGGCATTATTGTTAATTAGAGAGCAGACTCCTTGAGCTTAATCTTTATGAAATCTGATACTCAAAAACAAAATGCTTTGGTTCTGGACTAGGTGCATTTAAATATATGTTGCTTTTAAAAGACAATATACAGCCTCTTGCACAGTCAATTTTGCTAAATTATGATCAAAGAGATAGTTCAACCAAAAATGAAAAATTGACTCACTATTTACTCATCCTCAGGTGAATGGTTCCAAACCTATAAAGTTTCTAAATCTTGTTGAACACTAAATATGATATTTTTAAAAGGCTGGAAGCATGTAATCATTGATGTCCATAGTAGAAAAAAAATACTATGTCAATGGTTACAAGTTTCCAGCTTTCTTCAAAATATCTTCTTTTGTGTTCAACACATGAAAGAAAGTAAAACAGGTTTGGAACAAGTAAAGGGAATTCCTGAACTATTGCTTTAAGGAATTTTTTTCCTAAATAAGACACTGGTCTACTCAAGCAGACATTAGAGTTCATTTTTATACATTAAGATATATACATCATCTGAAACAGCTTTTCATTGATGTATGGGTTGTTAGAATATGGCAATATTTGGCCAAGGTACACCCACAGTATTTGTTCAGATCTGTGATCTGAAAAATCTAAAACAAAATCTAAGAAAAATTGTTCTGAATCTTTTCTGCTATACTACTACTTCAACTACTTCAGCTATGTCAAAGGACCATTTTCCAACATGCTCCCTATCATTTTTAGAAAAAAAAGCATAGTTATATATATATAGTGGTGTGCAATGTTTTATTTTTATTTTTAGAATGTCAATGACCAATGTGTTTAATGACCAGTAGTTGTAGTTGTTGTACCTTTGTCAGTTTGCATGTCTCCACTGCTGAAAGTAATGCCATCATAGTCTATGCTGCTGGGATTGGAGACACTGAAGACCCTGTAGCCCAGACCGGGCACAAAAGCTGGTGCGTCCCATTGCCAAACCACTGTGTCTCCCACCGAGGTTATTAATGCAGAAGGGCTCCAGGCATAACCCTGACCGTACACTGAACACATGTGATGTTTATGCAAGTGGCAAACAAGCATATTGTATGTAGGCAGAAATGCACATTTTATGACTTTAATTTCCAATGTGTGTGCATGACAGAAAAAAAAGATATTACCAGGATGGGACCCTTGGTTTGTCACAGTGTGTGTTTTATCTCTAGGCTGGGCCACACACTCTAGTTCATGATTTGAAGCAGCTGTCACTCGGCATCGTGTGTCACCTGTGTGAATGTACAACAATGACTGTAAATAATATGGGAATGGCTGGTGTCGGAGAAGAGCTGTGTAAGGTGTTGAAATGAAAGCATTTCACTGTAGATTTAGGCATTTAAAGAATCTCAATGCATTTCTTATCCATTCTACTTTTGCCTTACCCAAAGTGACAATGTTGTCCTGTATGTCAGGACTGAACCCAGAGCCGATGATAGTGATGGTGGTTCCTCCATACAGCGACCCCACAGATGGAGAGAAACCTGTCACTTCTAGGATATACTCTATGGTGGCATTTATGTCAGGACTGCATTAAAAAAATATTAAACATCAGTATGAATGCACAACTCTAGTCACAGTTAAGGATTTACTAAACAGAGCAAAGTGGTGTGAGATCACAGTTCTATAAAAGCAATTGGAAAGTTTTGTGGTTATCTACAGATAATGTGCAAATTAATAAACAAAGATGTAGCAGCTCATGTTCAACATAACCTGAGCCAATTTAGAGCAGATTAAAAATATGTTAAAAATATGTTCAGATAGCATATTCTTGCTTCTCAAATGAATGAATCCTACAGCAACTATCACAACTATCAGCATGTTTTGACAACCACAAACTAAAACATTTTACGCGAAAATGAAGAATAAAAATCCACTGTTCTTCCCAGGCGTTGTGAATTTAATATTGCTCAAAATTGTGCTGACATTTTAGTGAATCAGTTAGTAGTACTCATTTGCTGCATGCAAGCAAACATATAACAATTAAAAAAATAAATAAACAAATCAACCAATAAAAAAAATGCTGCACAGATCATGTGTTCTCAAACTAGTGCACACATGACTTTAATGAGGTATAGTTGTAAAAAGTATAGACCTGGTTAAGGGGTAACCCTGGTTTGCGACTCTGACGTTGACACTGTACACAGCTGGAGGGAGTGTGGGTAACAGGCAGCTGATGCTGTCATTGATCCACTGCAGCAGTTCACACTCAGCTTCACCAATAAAAACAGAGCTGCCATTAGGTTCCTCTCCAAAATGCGTGCCCAAGATAGTAAGAATCCTCTCTCCTTTATTCCAAAATAAAAGATCAAACAATAGAATTAAGTTAGTACTCTGGATAATTACAACACTGGTTATGAAATTGTTGTGACCTAAGAGTAGTGCTTTCAGAGTAGATTTCAGTGTTGCCACTGTAGGCAACAGTAGGCCAAAGTTAATCTTAGACTTGCAAATACAGATAATTTTGACATTATTGCATGTTCAATGTCTAATCAAACAGTGTGTTTGTGTTATGATGACTGCTTGCAAACATACAGTAGGAAAAAACATACATGTAATGTAATACCTACAAAGTACAAATGTGTACCCTAAAGTTACAAAATTGTACCTTTAAGGTACCAATGTGCACTTGTACTTCCCCAGTGACCCAGTGTGTCTGAAATGGTTCGTACCTTTACTTCTAAGAATGTGGGGCACCAAATATTAGAAGACAAATATGTGTTGGAAAAATTGTTTGGAAAATCTGAAGCAACTTGTCTTACAGTATGTTTACAAAGTATTACAATGATGAAGATTACAGTAAGAAGCTCAGCTTCTTTAATGCATTGAAGTAATGAGTTCAATTTCCAGTGAATACATGAACAACATGTTTGCCCTGAGTTAGGTCAAAGACTCTGTCAAATGTGTAAAATGTAATATTTTACCAAAAACTGTTGTCTTTTGTGGGCTCACTGATGTGATTAGGGCTGTCAGAGTGTTGCTGTAGGTGAAGGAGCCATTGAATATTGTTGTCTTTTCTGCTGCAGTCAGCATTACTGTCTGATCACCTTCTGACCCCTGATTAAAGTGTCATATAAAAGATTAATGTATAAATGTTTCAAGGATGCAGTATTGTATAGGATAATGTTAATGGTTTTTCAGAACATTAAAGTCGACTGCATTGTAACCAATAATGATGATGTTTAATCGGAGGGGCAACAACACAGTACTGTATATTGTGTCACAAAATAGTCCAATGCAAATACATGGATAGCAACAATGTATTTTATTGAAAAAGATTGTCATTTGAACATTAAAGCAAACCTAATCATCAGATATGCTAAGGTTCATAGTATATGGTGAATTCAGGATACACATTTATCAATTAATTATTGATTCAAATATGTTACTTATTAAAATGCTTCATTTGTATGTAATCAGGTACAGAGTATAGCTATTAATTACAGCCATAATTTTGATGTTACCATTATTCTGTATGTAGTGGAAAAAGTACATTTTATTGTTTTTTTTGCATGAATAAAATACTAATGTAGTTTATATTGATTCTTAACTTAAAATACTTTAAAAATGTCTGTACAGTTTATTTTATTATTATTATTGTTGTTTAAATTATTTTTGTAAATGTTTAAACTATTTTTACTAATGTTCTCCAGACAACTAGCTAAAATAAAGTTCCTTTTTTATTTTCCTTATTACACATATCTTATTTCAAGCTTGAATTTTTTTAGTTAATATAATATCGTTGATCCATTCCTGAAAATAAATGTAGCATTTGTACTTTTTGTTTATTTTTTTAACTTGTTACTGTTTTTATTTTTTCTATTTTATTTTTGTTTGCATCACATATTGTATTATAATGGAGTATATACAGAAATAAAACTCTTTACTTACAGCAGGAACTATGCATCTCAGCTGGGAAAGTTCCACTTCTATAATGTTACATGGCTGAGAGCCAATGATAACAGCAGTATAGTTACTGAATCCATAGCCTGACACTGTCAGAACTGTCCCTCCTGTGCAGACATACAGAAAATGAATAATAAAGTAAATTAAACAACAGGGAAGACAATCATTGGATGGATGGATGAATGGATGGATAGATAGATCACATTCTAGATAAGTGTACATATACCTGCCATGCTTCCTGTTGTGGGATTAATAAAAGTCACTCCTAACAAATGTGTGAAGTTAAAGCTGGTGTTATTCTGGTATCTGGCATTTCCCAGCACAGAGAAACTCAGAGAGACCGGCTGTACACCTGCACTAGCAGGACCCACCCGGCAGGTCATAGATGTATCTGAAACATGGAAATATTGATTAGATGTTTGATAAAATTATGCATAAAAATGTGAAATTTGAAAAAAAAAAAAAAAAAAAAAAAGTTCCCAGATGAGCCTGTGTTATTTAGCGGTTGTTATCTTGGAATAGCATATCTTAGAATGTCACGACTGACCAATCAGAATCAAGTATTCAAGACAGCCGTGTAGTAAGTAAGAGATAACGTACATCCAGGCATTTGTTATCGCACTTGTTTTTGCCACTTTGACATAAAGTGTATTGAGCAGCTTTATTCTCCGTTAACAACCACGTGGATGTACTTTATCCCACTTATTACGGATACTTGCCACAAAACATTAACCATAAAAGCTGAAGCTGTAATGGCTTAATAATTAACTCAATCACGTCATTGACAAGATATCTTGTCAATTAAGAGACAATGCTTTCCCATCACTGATGAGTTTTAACGGCAATCCAAGTTTTAGGTATATTATGGTAAGAGAAGCCCTAGCAAGACAAGACAATCAGAGAAAGTGAAAGTCAGATTGTGTGTAATATAAAATTACGATGTGTGTTTGTATTCCTTCCTTGACACGTGAATGAGACACTGCTTCAATTACTTTTTTATTGTTTGTGTTCAGCTTCTTTAAACAGTTTAAGCTGGTGATATCATTCTCTAGTTTCCCTTCATAAACTCATTTAAACTTTCATTTGGCTTGGGATATCATATGACCAGGAGAATAAACAAAGGACTGTGTTACACAATGATTCTGACATTGCCATAACAACATAACATAACATAACATAACATAACATAACATAACATAACATAACATAACATAACATAACATAACATAACATAACGTTGTTTCCTTGTCACGGAACAGGGTAACCTTGAGACTTTTTAGTTTTATGATTTCAAGAGTTCACACTTAGATATTGCTTGATAATAATAGCAGGTTTGGCATGCTGTCCCGGGAGAGAACCCTGAGCTCGGAGATCATTTAGCCCTAGCTCCCACCTGGTCAATAAGCATATAAGGGGGTACGAGATCAGGTAGTTCTTGAGAGCTCCCCCTGGTAAAGGAGGAAAGAAGGGGGAGATGGGGTGGATGGGGGGGTTTCTTTGGAAAATGAAGATAAGAGAGTAGTTCTTGGCAGGCTACTTATAGGGAGTTTGTATTAATCTGATTGGCTTACTAATGATTACAGATGAGAGACCGGCTGCGATCAATCATATCACGTGCTCCTCTCAAAATTAGTTTGTGAAACTTCACTTAATTAAATATTATAACCCCGAGATCAATTAATAATGATTGAAAGCTTGTTGGATTCTTAAAATGTTCATATAGATTGGAAACAAAATAAGGGATAAAAATAAAACACTTCATATTATTTGCAAATGATGACCAATGAAGTGATACCTTCTGAATGCAATTTGTTATCTGAGAAAAAAAAAACTTATTTTAAGACATGACTGTGTTTAGCTTACTGGTGACCTGTAGAATAGAGCATCCCACATCTCCAGTCTTTACAGTGACATTTCCACCATCAAAACCAGATCCAGTTATAGTTAGCACTGTTCCCAGACTGCTGGATCCTGAAAGACAAGTTAATTTAGTAAAATAAATCACCAAAACCACCATGAATGGTTGTAACAGCTTTCATGTGAGTTTTGATCATTTGCTCCACCTTCTATAGGAGAAATCCCAGTCACTGTCGGGGTCTTTGACTCACTCCAGGTGAAACCACAGTCCCCTGAACACCATGATGGGATGCCATTGATGAAAACTTGCACCTGAAAGAAAATAAGGACAAAAATATAATGCTCTGTCTGAAAACTTTTGACATATCACATTGGACATTAGAGGGTTAGTTCAAAACTGCCATAATATATTAGCCAACATCTCCCATAACAAGCCAAAGATCATCATGTAAGGTCATTTCATCTCTTCAGATGGAAAGTTCAATTTAAATGTTTACTGCAAAAAAAAAAAACTTTTCTTACTTGTTTTTGTCTTGTCTGTAGTTCAAAAATCTGAACATTCTTTAATCAATAAGCATTTTCTAGACAAGTAAAAAATATTGTTTTGTTTTCAGAAATAATATGTCAAAATTAAGTGAGTTTTTCCTTGAAAAAATAATCTGCTCAAGGCATCAGTAAAATAATCTTATTTCAAAGTGAAAACAGAATTATTTTGCTTGTTTTAAGGAAAAACGCACTTCATTTTGATGAATATTTCTGGAGAAAAAAAGACAATAATTTTTACTTAAAAACATTGCTTATTGATTTTAGAATTTTTAGATATTTGGACTAGAAACAAGACAATAACTCTAAGTAAGAAAAGCTTCTGCAGTATGCATGATCATTTTTGCAGTGTCAGAGTATTGAAGAAATAGACTTTAAATGGAGACAGAAATCCCTCTTTCTTTTACATTTATATTGACTACAGCAGTTCTTAAGTTGCTTAAAGACAAAACAAACAAAAACATTACATTAAAATAAAACATTAACCGCTATACAGTACACTTATATTTAATTTACTTGCATGAAATCAATTAGTGATGAATAAATTATTATTATTATAATCATATAAAAATCAACTGCCAAATGCACACCTGTCCATTTGTTAAAAAAAAAATTAAGTCTTTGGTTTAGCTATAATCCACTGCTCATGCTAAATCCTCAGAACAGTACATATAATGCAACCACAGACCCTTCATCTGGCCTAGTATGAAGCACTATTGAAATCTGCACACTACATGGTATCTGGTTACATGAGGAAGAGCATTTAAAAGCAGTCTGCATTTATGTGACCAGTCTGTGTTGAACAAACATAGGCTATTCTTCACTGTAAAAGCAATGGGTAAGAAATGCACCTGTGGTTTATTTGTAGGCACACGCAGAAAGTCTCCCATAATTTTCTGTTTGAAGAGGCCTCCTTGCTCGACCTCTCGTGATGTCACCGATGGGTTCACACCAATCACATTGGAAGCATTGATCTGGTTATCATTGTCAAGAAAAAAAGTCAATTAAAATAGATGTAGGTAAAATAAAAAAACTTGAACTTAATTAGTTCATTAATATATACACTGCCACTCAGAATCCCAGGGTTGTTAAATTGTATTAATGTTATTGAAATAATGTATTAATTTATTTACCGTAAAATGTATAATAATTTGAAATATTATTAGTTTGATATACAGTATTTTAAAGTCTACTTTATTGCTGACATGCCCAAAGCAATTTTATAACAGCCATTGCTACAGTCTTCAATGTCACACAATCCTTTAGAAATCAAAGAAATTTATTTAGTGCTTAATAAGAAATTGTTGACATTTACAGATTAGCTATTTTATTTTGTGTTCGCACAGTATAAAGTCTAGTTAACTTTTTTATCACACAGTATCTTTTTCTTTATACTGTCTAGAAAGTCTTGCCAACGAAAAAAAAACACACATGAAAAAACATATCAAAAAATGCTAATCGATGTGATTTGTTGTCAAAACGATTTCAAATTTATATCTAACATTGGCATCAAACAATGCGTCAAATATCAATGAATCCTGTAATTAATGTTTGACGTATTTTTGATGTCAGGGTTAGATGTCAATTTGATGTTGTTTTTATATACAGGTAGTTTACATTTATTGTAGGCATACAAAACCATTGTAAATTTGGGAATAAAAGCTATAGATGAATAAAATTGTATTATATTGTAATATTTTATGAGTCACTTTTTTGGTGTTTAAAAGGGCATCAATGTGTGGATGTCAAATGGATGTCAAAATGTTATCATAAAATGGGTTTTTTGATGTCGTTTTGACATCAATGTGCTCGCTGGGTTTGTCACTCTGATACATGTCTGACTGTTGTCAAGTTAAATGAGTTGTAAACAGCTTTTTATGTTGAATTATGCAATATTTAAAACTTTTAATTGTATATATGATTTTTGAAATGATGCACATTTTATTTTTGAACACTTTTGTTAGGATTTATATTAACATTAACGTTACTAGACCTGCACCCAATTTAAGAACCTCAGGTTATTTTAATAGGACACTTCATTTTCTTGCCTTTATCAGAGGCTGGTTTCCAGGAATTGTGAGCCACTGGATGTTCCAGGTGTATCCTTTACAGTTTCCAGATCTCTGCACCTGCAGCTGGCCGAGCTCTGGGATCCCCTGTAGAGTGTACTGCAGATCTGCAGCGCTGATGTCTACTGCCAGACCTGGAGAAAACATTTAGATAGACTAGGTCAGCTATCTAATATGTTAATTTTAGGATTGAATCATTATCACCATCCAACCAGTAGACAGGAAAGTAACAGGTAAACCCAAAATCAACATATTTCCCTTTGACATGCAAAAATCCCCAGAAGAACAGATATTAAACTATAACACAACTAGACAGGCCCAACACAGACCACATGAAAAACAGGTAAACCCGCAACCTGCAAGCTAACCTTCAACACTTCGACCACTGAACTCCACGTCAAAGGTTCCTGTAAGAGGAGGACTGGCTTTCTGAGGGCGCATAATGGTGACAGTGGCGTTCCCTTGGCTTTGAATCAATAGGTCACCTGTGCTGCTTGGCATCTTCTGTTCGGCACAAGTTAAAAACAAAGATTGAGAATATTGACGGCTTACATAGGACACTCAAAAGTATAGATCATCCAAACATTGTCATTATTTACTCTTTTTTTATCACATAATTAGTCATTGTTAGGCTTGTCGCGATATCTATTTTTTGTTGTACTATATATTGCACCAAAATATATTGCGATAAGCACTCTTCTAAAGAACACATCATATTTTATCCTTAAGAATATTCAATATAATTATAATTATTTTTAACAGTTTAATAATTAGGCATTGGTCACACATTGGTCATGCATTGGTCACGCAATCAACACAATGTGAAAGCGCATATCCTAAATAAATAATAATAAATGTTAACAAAAAATTAACAGAGGCTGCGATATCTGGTATCTGGTATGGTAAGTTGTCAGACACCCACATGAAAATATAATAAAATAATTTATCCTAAATACTACAGTGTTTTTTTAACCATACTGTCACTAACACCTCCAATAGAGATAGAGAGGTTGTGCAATCAGCTAAAATGTTGCTAGAACTGGTTTTTATGTATATGCGATATATAGTGCATCACCAACAATGATTGAGGTCACATCCATGTGTTGTGCGATAAGTCGATATATTGATTATTTTATTTATTATATTAATGCTATTTTAAATAAATATTTCAAATAAAATAGCACGATCACCTCACAGCAAGAAGGTCGCTGGTTCGAGCCTCGGCTGGGTAAGTTGGCATTTCTGTGTGGAGTTTGCATGTTCTCCCCGTGTTTGCTTGGGTTTCCTCCGGGTGCTCCGGTTTCCCCCACAAGTCCAAAGACATGCGATACAGGTGAATTGGGTAGGCTAAATTGTCCGTAGTGTGTGTGTGTGTGAATAAGTGTTTGTGGATGATTCCCAGTGATGGGTTGCAGCTGGAAGGGCATCCGCTACTTAAAACATATGCTGGATAAGATGGCGGTTCATTCCGCTGTGGCGACCCCAGATTAATAAAGGGACTAAACCGAAAAGAAAATGAATAAATGAATTAAATCCATGTACTTTCTTCACTAACTTCAATCCGAACTTTAGTTATCAGAATGAGATTTTACAGCATGTGTCACACGGGAGACATTTTGTGATCTTTTTATGTCTTAATTCTTTATTTTCTCTCTTTTTTCCACATTTTTTGAAGAAGAGCTACAGCATGCAACACCAAGATGAGTGAATGTTAATGTAATCTGCGTGAAACAATTGAGTGATATCACGATAATCTCAAATGTCATAGAGAATTGTCGCCTGTCCACGCATCAGAGAAATGAGGAAGTTTCAACACTTCAAGAGAGACACTGAAAAATGTTGACTTTAACTCACCTCCAGAAAGCCTATTTCAAAGAGTGGGACGCCATAGCCACAGTTGTAAGGTGTCGCTGTGATCTCATAGCTGATTTGAGAAGAATTTGTTCGTTTGCTGACAGTGATGTTTGAAAAGAAAAGCCCTGAACTGGCAAGAGCAGGTGGTCTTCTTCTGTGGAGTATAACTGAACACGCGGAAAGAGAAAATTGAGCATTCAATTAAAAAGGACCCCTTCGAAATCAAATGACATAAAATATATTTTTCAAATATTAATACAATGCATTTTAATAATAGCATAATTACAAATAAACGAATAATATATATGATTTAACTAGAATATAAATTACTTTGTCACAAAGTCACTGTTCAATTTTGATTTAAACTTGTAATAAAATGTGTTAGTTTTATTTATAATGTTATTTTATTTATCTTATTATTATTGTATATTTTTTATATGTTTTTTTAGACCTAAATATTGTTTATTGATGCAAGAACTTATCATTGTACTGTTTGATTCAGAGAGGAAGTAAATGTGAACTAATGCTGATGTATTGGAACAAATCATGTCTTACTGATTCTTTATATTTGATACTCTCTGACTAATATGTATAAATAAAACAGTTAAACTAAACTTTGTAATTATATTCCATAATTGAATCTATAGCTTATTCTTATAGTCACCATTGGGGTCTAATGCTGTTGCACGTCCAATTTGAACAGCATCAATGAAGTACACAGAGTTGGCGTCCACGCCATACACACTCAGCTGTAGAAGTTTAAAGTTGGAGCCTATGTAGTTTGTCTGTATGGAGGCTAGCAGATCCACACACTTGTAGTTCCACCTGAAAAAAACAGCATATATGTTTCTTTATGGGTCTAACTGTGATTATAATAAATCCTGTCATTTTGGAAAGTACAAGTAGAGAGGCAATAAAAGGCAAAAAACAACAACAAACTGGTTACTCTATGTTTAACAGGTTAAACTTACTCATCTGTTGAGTCAAACTGCACAGAGATAAGCGTGCTTTCCTCCCGGTAAGTATTTGCAGTTATGTAACTGAACAATATTCCCAGTTCATTCATCAAACTCCCTTTGTAGGCCAAGCAGATCTAGAATACAATAAATAAAATATATATATCCATATTCAAAAAGCTCAAATGTGAGAAACAATAAAGTAGTAAAGATGTCTGGAGATGCTTACTGAGTTATACATGTATGGTTGCAGCAGTATTGGGTTATAGATGGGACCAGATACTGTAGTGTCATTGGCATTGAAGAGAATCTCAGGGTTTCTCAAACACCAGCGTCCACAGAAAGCTTCTGAATCATTAACCTGGACCCCTCTACGGGTTAGATCACCTGAAAACTGTTTTAACAAGGAGAAATCTCTATGAGCTTGTGCTGAACAAAACAATGTTCATCATGTTGAAACATAATGTCATGTTATTTGCAAAGATAACTGATTACTAATAGTGCTCTTGAATTCTCATTGATTTTCATATTTATCAGTCAGGAAGTCATAATTATTATGTCAGATGCGTTCAAATACCTCTGGTAAGAGTAAGAAGTTTTTATACATGCAAAATTCATATATTCATATCATTTCTCTACAAAATTCATAATAAATGTGGTGGCTTGTTGTGTGTTTTTAATGAATATTTTCATTTTTTGAAGTATCTACAAACTGAAGCATTATTTATTCTATTGTAAAACTTATATCGTTGTCACGGATCACAGAAGGTAGAGACAAGGATATCTTTTCACACAGT
>CAIGQW010054307.1:7746319-7756557 GCA_903798125.1 Danio choprae
ATGAATGAATGAATGAATGAATGAATGAATGAATGAATGAATGAATGAATGAATGAATGAGCCAGCGCGTACCTGCTGAACTCAACAGTAAAATACAAACAGTGAGTGGGAAATGAAGCTGTGGGTGTGAGTGCCTCATCCTGAAACACTCAAATTCCCTTCAAATTCCCTTGTGGTTGTATTCCTTCTGCATAAAAAAATGCAAATATTGTGTTTGCATTTTTCATGTCTGTTACTGTTGTTTTATTTTGTACGATAATTGAAACAATAATAACATAATGCCCATGACTTATCCAAAAAATAAATAAATAAACATTGCATGTATTTATTTTAGTATTTTGATGCTATTAATCCAGAAATCTGGTCAAATATAAACAACCCCAACATTGGGTTATTTTATTTATTTTTTATATTACATTTTTAAACCAACTGTAGGGTTTTTTCCATATTTGACCCAACATTGGGTTAATGCTCAATTGTTTTAGATGCTTTAAATAAATGTTTGTTAAACACTGATGGATTTTGTTTTGTTTTGTTTTTAAGGTATAGTAAGATTAATGCAGAGTCAAAAATTATCCATGTAGTTTGATGTGACATTTAAAACAAAAATGTTTAATTGATGTGGTTGAAAATCATTATTATGTGAATATTTCTTAACACTTGATTTTCTTCTGAAGCTTTTCTTTTCTGTTGTTGTTATTTAAAAAAAGAATACATAAATAAATACATAATACATATAAACTAACAAAAAGAGTGCCATCTTTTCATACAGACAATATTCAGACAATTTCAGACAAGGTTTTAACTTCAGAAGGTTTAACAAATTAATTTTGGTGGAATTAAAACATTTGTTTTTGCACCAAATTTTTCTGACTTTAAAATAAATGCACTTAAATTTATTAATAAGAAATAAGAAATGTTATCACACCTTTATAGAGTAAAATAAACACTGACATTTACTCAAACCCATAAAAAACACAGAAAGTAAAAAGGCTCAAATGGTATTTATATGTAATTGTGCAAAGTATCGTAAAATACTTGTAAATAATGTATTTTTAAATAAAATGAAATGAAAAACAACAGAGACCGCTACATGATCACACTAAATGTAATTCTGAGTCACAGAGCCTACCTGTTAAAGCTGAGACTTGGACACCAATGGCTCATTTGTTAAGAATAGTTCAGTCATTTTATACTGTCTGTCCTCAGGGCAGCAAAAGGAGACTCCTATTTTCACCTCTGTGTGTCAGGTGACCAGAAACATTGCTGTCAGTCTAGATATGTGACGTATATTATTTTTTTAGGTATTGTTGAACACAATTTGATGCTAATCCATTTGAATAATCTAAAACAAGATGGAATGAGGAAGATTTGCACATTTTACCAGGAGATATGGAGAATTCTTGTAAAATTTTATTATACTGGCATTAATAGTGCGTTGTGTTAGTTACTTACTGTGGGCCATCCAAGAGGGATTTTCATCGTTGTTTACATTAGGGCTGTTGTTATTTTGCATGATGATCAAATTTGAGCATTGAAGCGAAAATGACGTTAAAAGTTATATTTTTAATTTCAATAATGAAAGACGTCTCCGGGGAAATTAAAGTACCTATTACAGTACATGTTAGGTAAACACAGCAACCAAATATCACGCTAAAATAGCTACGTAAATATGCAAATTAGCCTATAGATACCTTGTCACTGTCACTGGGATTAATACACAATGGGCTACTTTCACATTCAAATAAGCCAATTTTCCATTTTATATCATTTATACCTTCACAGTAAACACGCACACACACTGCAGTCACGCCATCTGCGGTTCTAAATAGGACGGACACGCTATGTGCTTTAAATTGTATTGCGCGTCTACTCGGTGTTAATTATGACTTTATTTTTATCTTTAGTTTTTATTTTTATTTAGTTATTTATTATGATATATTTTTTTCAAAGCTGTTTAGTTTTTCCTTTTTATGGTGAATGTTGCTAAATGAATACAACATTTGGATTAAAAATGAAATGTTTCAAAGCGAGCATGGTAAACATACCTGTGGACACGTTTTTTTCTAATAAATGCATATACGTTGGCTGAATGCCTTCAGCGTCTGCTAAATGATTAAATGTAAATGCATATATGTTGTCAAGAAACGCTTGTGTCGAAAGAGAGATAACAAAAAATAAATGAAGACAAAATCAAACTTTTTTCCATCGCATTAGAACAATACCATTTACCAAGATAAAGTCGTTTATAAAAAATCTTTTTTTTCATACAACTCTCATATTTCCAACTTTTACATCATTTTCATTGTTTAATAGCATGCCAAATGGAAAACAATGTATTCCTTGATATAGTCATATTTTGAAAAATCTATTATTCTATGTCCCCATGTACTGTGCACGTTTTCATATATTCATTAATTCATTTATTTTATTTTCGGCTTAGTCCCTTTATTAATCTGGGGTCGCCACAGCGGAATGAACCGCCAATTTATCCAGCATATGTTTCACGCAGCGGATGCCCTTCCAGTCGCAACCCATCACTGGGAAACATCCACAAACTCTCATTCACACACATACACTACGGACAATTTAGCTTACCCAATTCACCTGTACCGCATGTCTTTGGCATTGTGGGGGAAACCGGAGCACCCGGAGGAAACCCACTCAAACACGGGGAGAACATGCAAACTCCACACAGAAATGCCAACTGACCCAGCCAGCGACCTTCTTGCTGTGAGGCGATCATGCTACCCACCGTGCTGCCCCGTTCTCATATACTGTTTCATTATTCAGCATGACAAAATCATGTAAAATGCTATTTCTTAATACAATTCTTACTCCAAATCGAAAGTAGGACTCATTATGAAAAAGGAAATACTACGTAGCTTTTTCGAACAAAAAGAACTCAAGTCCCACATGGAAAAAACAAATAGCCTACTATAATTTATGGAAAATATTTTAGTGCTTTGAATCATACTATGATATAGCATGCTGTAGCTAGTATTAACTATGGTAAACTGATAAGCTGCAATAATTGCTGTAGTATACTTTTACGTAGTTTTTACGTACAGTACTAAAGTAAACAGGTGTATTTCAGTAGTAGTTATATCATATACTGTGTCAAAATGATTTATTGCTTTTAAGTCTAGAATGTATGTCTATAATTTACGACCCTGTTGTTGTTGATGGACTGTATGGTTTGTTCAATGTGTTTCATGAATGTAAGACTGGTGACCAGTGACAGGCTGTTTTACCCCAGTCACAGGCTTAGGGTGTCTGCTTTAGGGTAGGATTTATGACGGTTTGTCCCAGGTTGACAGTTGAACTATGTGTCAGGCCGATTTTGGTAGGATTTATAGTTAGATTTGTGACAATGTGTATGGTTTGTCATTTTTACAACTTATTCTGCTATCCTGGCATTCCAGCTCCTTCCGGTCTCTGAGTGTAAGCAGGGGGGTTTCAGGTTGGGGGGAGTAATCGGGCAAGCGATCGTATACCTCTGACCGAGGATCCTTTGATTGGGGGTCTTACACTGAAAACTTTGTTTGATCTACAAAAGTTCTTCTTTATCTGGTTTTATCTAACAACCAAGGCTGCTGTGCTGTCTGTGGCCACTTTCTGTGGGGGAGAAGAAAAGTTGTCATGTTGTGTGTGTGTGTGTGTGTGTGCGTGTGTGTGCTCTTCTCAAAACATCAGCCTGTCTTTATCCCAGTACTGTCAGTACAACATGATCTAGAGGCTAATGTAAAAATAAAAAATTAAGCAGTCAAAAAGTATTCAAACAAGTATCTCCATCTTGCCTATTTGTTGCCTTGTCCAACCTCAGTGTGTTTGTACCATATTTTGTAGATGTGCGTCAAGAATTTGTAACCAATTCTTTGATCTGGCCCCACAGATAGTATGTAAATTATAAAAGGAACAAACATAAAACACATTTCATCTAACATGTCAGAATATAAAAATAAAAAGAAACTGTGATTTCTAAGCGTACCTCAACATACCGCATGTCACTAAATGAAGGTGCTTTTGTCTATCCCCTTCAAAACTTTAGATTGTTGTTTAAAATGAAATTCAGCACTGTTTCTTCAAGAGCATTTCTCACTTCAGTAGAAACATCATGCACTGTTTTAGGACAAACTTTTAAACTTCAGGAAAAAGCTATTCATTTATTACTGAACATTTTCCTCACAAATGCGTTAAGTATGTTTCATGGCTCACGATCAATTTTTAATCCAGACAATATTTCTGGTGTTCACCATATAAAATCTATGAACTTTGCTAGATAATTGGTACAATAGTGTTAGGTTTTTTTCACCTACTTCTGTATGTGTAAATATTTGGGCTAAAATCCTGCATGGGATTTTACATGCTAACAAATGTTATGTCACACCGATGTAACATTTTAATCTTTAATGTTCTACACATTCTTAAACCCATATCTAACGAAGATATTATTGTCCGCAAAACACTGAAGTAGATTTTAAAAATGTGTCATTTACAGTGAAAATCTTTTTGTATTAATTTAAAAAAAAAATACTTTTGTAAAGTCTTCATTTGGAGAATTATGTTTACACCACTAGATTCCTTCTTGATTTGTATCAAGATCATGGACAACACTGTGCAGGTTTTTGTTGGACCGTGTTTTTAGGTGAAGACTCGTCTCTGATAGCTGTCAGCATTGTATTTACTGAAAAGGATCAAGAATTCATTCATTCATTCATTTTCATTTCGGCTTAGTCCCTTTATTAATCTGGGGTCGCCACAGCGGAATGAACCGCCAACTTATCCAGCACATGTTTTACGCAGCGGATGCCCTTCCAGCTGCAACCCATCTCTGGGAAACATCCATACACACCCATTCACACTCATACACTACGGACAATTTAGCTTACCCAATTCACCTATAGCGCATGTCTTTGGACTTGTGGGGGAAACCGGAGCACCCGGAGAAAGCCCACGCCAACACGGGGAGAACATGCAAACTCCACACAGAAACGCCAACTGACCCAGCCGAGGCTCGAACCAGTGACCTTCTTGCTGTGAGGCGAACGTGCTATCCACTGCGCCACCGTGAGGCCGGATCAAGAATAATTTCAATATTTTTGTGAAAAAATTAACAAGTTTCATTCATTTTTTAAACATGTATGAAACAGGCTTTTCTTTAGAGTAAAACGTTTCAAATTATTTACTTGCATTTTAGTTTTAGCATTAAACAGGTATAACTCATGAGACTATGACTATAGCACAATCCTGGTGTATTATTAAGTTTCTGAGGGTTCACTCAGAACACAAAACTTTGTTTTAGGAATTTGTTAAAATTGTTCACACCAAAACATAGAAAAGAACATCTGTAAGATCTGTCTGTTTCGAACAGCAAGTACACTTCAACATACGTTATACAAAATCTTTAATCAAAGTCTACCATAAATTAAAAGAGCTGTTAAAAGATGTTTCATCTTCTAGAGTGAACGTCCAAAAACACTTAACAGACTTTTTTACTCATTTGAACGCAGTGTAAATAAATGTGTTACATTTTTAATGTCTTACCACCTCTAGCTAGTTTTGTTTGTGATGCCAAAATCCATGAGTGGCTTTTTAAAACGCAAACAGAATTTATGCTATGCCTTTGTAATGCATTTCATTCTAAAAACTCCAATGTTATGTATAAAACAGATACATATCTAACAAAAATATTGTTATGCATAAAAACACTGATGTAAATGAGAAAAATTTGCAATTTACTATGAAAATAACCCATTTGTAAATATTTAGCAAAGTGATGATTTGTAACTGATGTCTACTTCACTTAAGATTTAATCTTGATTTGCATCAAGATCATGGACAACATTACACACGTTTTTGTTGGGCTGTATGTTTGTTGGTGAGGACACTTATCTGGTAGCTGTCAACCTTTAGTGTTTACAGAAATGAAACTCAACTAAATTCAGGATGTTTTCATTATCAAAAACAAAACTTCTCAATGTGTAACGATTTTCTTTTGACTAACATGTTTCCAATTATTTTCCTGCAGGGACTACATTTTTGTTTTATACGTAAACAAGTGGTGTACACACGACTACGACTATGGTACGATCCTACCATTATTGCAATGCAATTAATAGATAATTTAACAAATAATATAAATAATTGTTGTTAACTTCTGGCCGCAGCTGTATCCCTTCTAGCAACAATCGCGTTGTAACCATTTTTCTTACAGTCTATGGTTCTTTCTCTTCTTGTAAGTTCTTTTCTTTTCTCTTCTTTTACAGTCTATGGCTCTTATTTAAGTACTTTCTCTGTAGTAAACAGTTTTTTTGCCTTTTTTATTTATATTTTATTTATTTTTTATTGAATAACGTCAAAAATACAATGCAAGTCAAGTACAACAAATGTAAAGAAAATGTTGAAGGCTAGGGGGAGATATAAACAATATCACAGGATTATATTAAATGATATACAGGCTTGTAGTATTCACATAGCTTTTAGATTTTTTGAGATATAATATGGACTCAGTATAATGCTTCACTTCATTTTTAATTGCAATAAAACTTGGATTTTTACCCGAAAAATTACATTTATGAATATGAAATTTGGCCATTAAAAATAAGAAATTAATGAAAAATGTTTGGGACTTTTTGTCTAAGCTTCAGAAGTTCCTCAAAGAACATCTTTCCAATGTAAAGTAATATTTTCATCAATATTAACAGCAATAAAGTCAATTACATTTCGCCAAAAAGAAAAAAGACACATAAGGGCAATACCAAAAGAAATGACCAGCGCTTTCTGGCCTCTGCTTGCAAAAGCTACATGTCACATCTATATCTTTTTAAAATTGAGTTAAAGTTTGGCAGGATACATTCTGTGAAGGAGTTTAAACAAAATCTCTTTAACCTTGTTTGTTAATAGCGATTAGGCAGAAGCCAAACTTTTCTGCTAACAAAATCACTCATAATTGATTCCAATATGCTATTGCGTTTGGTTTTGATGCAACATCCTTCTGGAAAAGAGCTTTTATTGATCTGTTATTGTTCTTACAACTATATGAAATGCATATTTTACCTATCGGAGAGTCACTGGGTGAAAATCGTGGTATTAGCTGATAATTTAATCTGTGTTTTATGTTTATACAGCATATTTTAGGAGAGATTGCATCAAAACCCATTGTAATTTCCTTTGGTGGTGTGGGAAAATTATATTTTGTTAAGAATTCCTCTCATATGAAAAGAAGACCACCTGAATTAAATACCTGGTTTACCAATACAATGTTATTTCAAAACCAGTTATCAAAAAAAAAAAATTATATACATATATTGTGATTTTTGTTCATAAAATGTCCTTGTTATTGCAAATAAAGTAACGGTGTGGTGAAAAATTGTGTTTGTAAAATATGAAGGGGAATCATATTCCAAATAGAGGTTAAATATATTTAACAAGTTGTCTAATCCAGTTGATTTGAAATGTTTTGTTTAGTATAGAGAAGTGCAGAAAATCTCTCTAGTAAACAGTTTTCCCAACCACAGCAGAAGATCCCCGCCTAGTGGTCAATTATGAGAACTGCTGTACTACAGTGATATATATTGGTCTTTTTGAGACCACTCGGTTTGCGTTTTAAGGCGTGCATTTTTCTTCAAAGTTTTAATTATCAGTTTTATAAATATTTATAAATAGTTAGCAAAGGTAACAAAAACGAGTGAGTTAAACTATCGCCATTACTGTACATTTGTGTGAAACACTGTAAGAACAACCTCACCTGAAGGTTAGCAGTTCATATTTCCTTTATAAAAACAGCAGCCTATGCTCAACGCATTTCTAAACCAAAACTACTATTGACAGCTAGATTTGCCAGGAGAAAGCACATGTAATTTGCAGTGCAATTCTGATAAAGTTACATATAACATTTTTTTAAATCCTTATTTATTTATTTTATTAAGAGTTTTAATACTCTGGAGAGAAATTAAGGCATATTTGTAACAACTACTTATTTGTTGGACCTCTTTAATATTGTCAACCAAATGCATTCAGTGTTATGACAGTGTAGGCTACTACAGTGAGCTCTAGGACAAATGAAAACACAATCCAGGTGTTTGTAAAGAGTACTTTATTGTGTTTAATTTGCAAACTCATCTGAAAACAACAAACCGGAAGACCGAAAACGGAGAAACCATTATAATAGGCGCATATAACTATAAATCGCGGTTGTCTTGAGCTTGTTGTTCTGAAGGCTTCTTTGCTCAACAACCCTGAAAAACAAAACAAAACATGAAACAGTTCACACAAAGGCCCTATTGTCTATTTTAGACTATAGTAAACTAAAGTTTAAAACTATAGTTTAAAATAGAAGCTAAAGTGGGCCACGCTGCTCCCACCCACCATAACCCTGGCAGCAGGTCCCACTACCGGCCTCCCGTGTTTCCCTGAGGGTCCTCAGAACCCCGTGTAGCTACCCTACCGGGTGCACAGGCCGCCTCGCCTCAGGGAGTGCACGAGCTAACCGGGCGCCAGTCCGTGCCGGATTACCCGGAATGTTGCTCGGCGGCACATTTCGAGCAACAAACACGTAATATTCCTCGCGATGTTGCGTTTACGTACGCAAACCGCGAGGAACTACAGCACTGACGGGCCCGAGTGAAGCTTCACAAAGCGGACTTCGTGAAATTGGCGTGGCTCCACTCGTACCGTCCGGTATTGAACTCACCTTGGTCAAGTACAAACAGCAACACCTTGAGAACTGACGAGACTCGGATAAAACCTAAGAGCTTTAACAGAATGCAGATGGAATGTTTAGAACGTGACATCACTGCCTGAGAGCGACGTCACGAGGAGCGCTGAAGAGGGGGAAACGCAAGATGGCGCCGCGAACACAAGCGTAAGCAATAACGCCCATCAACAAAGTTACTTTTAAGCAACATAACGGTCTTAATTATTTTCAATCTGCGTCTCAGTTGGATGTTAAGTATTATTTACTTATCCCAGTCGATTTAGGGACATGTCAGCTGATAAGAAAAGGAAGAATTGTATGATGAAAAAGAAAGAAATGTCAGCTAATTCGGAAACGTCGGCTAGCTCTGCTGCTTGTAATGTCCTAATTTATAGCTGCCACGATTACTTTGGGTACTCCAGGCGCAGGAATTTGAAATTGCGAGAAAACATTAATGAGACGAACGCGGGGAAAGAATTGATTTTTGTCAGAAATTACTGCCTGAAAATGCCGACCGTCTTCCTCGTGTGATTGATACAGTGCATCGCGTTAGTCCGAAGATGCGCTTCACTCGCGGTATAATCATCCAGTTCTCCTCGCGTATGCATCGAGCAGCAGTTTGCAGCTGAATGTTCTCATCCGTTTAGATCCAAAATAGTTAAAGCTGATGTAGCGTTATTCTTTTCACAGTTAACTGTCTTTGAGCTTCTGCTTTGAGGTTTGTTTTAATTGACTTTTACGTTATATTATTCCAATTTTGTTACTGTTATGTCTTTATTTCATGTTTTATTTGCAAAACAGTGTAAAACTGATTTTCTGTCCTTCAAGAGACTCACAGCATCTTTGAGGATGTGCCTTTTTGGAAATCCCAATGGGGAAATGACATTTTTTGCTCCCATCATGCTACTCCACGTTCTGCGGGTGTTTGTACACTCAAAAACTCATTTACCGGGAAACTTCCTTTTGTAGACTTTGATACTAATGAACATTACATGTGTCTTATTGCTCAAATTCAGAACTTTAATTTTGTTATAAATATTTATAGCTACAATTCAAAGGCTGAAAGCAATACTCTTATAGATAATATAGAAGAGAAAATTATTTATTGGTTCACTAAATTTTCAGATGCACATATACTTTTGCATATACTTACTTATTATGACCCATATAGGTTACCTATGTATTTTATGGTTATTTCCAAACATATACATAGACTGGTTTTGTGGCCCAGGGTCATACATTTAAATACTAATTAATCAATATATGCTGTTTTTATAAAGGAAATATGAACTGCTTACCTTCAGGTGAGGTTGTTCTTACAGTGTTTCACACAAATGTACAGTAATGGCGATAGTTTAACTCACTCGTTTTTGTGACCTTTGCTAACTGTAATTTGGTGGAAGCTACGATATAAGCTATAGGCCAAGATTAGCTAAAGATAAAGTAAATATTTATAAAACTGATAAAATAATTAAAACTTTGAAGAAAAATGTACGCCTTAAAACGCAAACCGAGTGGTCTCAAAAAGACCAATATATAT
>CAIGQW010054307.1:7826557-7836828 GCA_903798125.1 Danio choprae
TTATTTTTATTTTTATTTTTATTTATTTATTTATATTTAAATAAAAATTGTGAAAAAAAAATCTTACCCTAAGCACTACAGGAAGAGCCTTTAAAAACAAGCTGCATATACAGTATTGTATATGGTCAATGCATTATACAAGCATAGTAACATTAAAAACAATGGGTAAGAAATGCACCTGTGGTTTATTTGTAGGCACACGCAGAAAGTCTCCCATAATTCTCTGTTTGAAGAGGCCTCCTTGCTCAACATCTTGTGATGTCACCAACGGGTTCACACCAATCACATTGGAAGCATTGATCTGGTTAACATTGTCAAAAATATTTAATTAGTCCAGATGAAATGGACATTTAAATAAGTCAATAAAGACAATTACGTCTGTACAGTAACAATCAAAGGTTTGAAATCTCATATGCTGATGAAGGCTTCACTTTTCTGATCAAAATACTGTATAGCAATGTTGTAATAAAGTATTACAATTTAAAATAACAGTTTTCTATTTCTTTCTATTCTATTGTAATAAATTAAGTGTCTTATAGGTTTGATTGATTGATTTGATTTGATTGTCTTATACTGTACAGGCTATGACCGTAAAAATGCCATTAGTGTCTGCAGTGCAACACACAAGCAGTGTATTGCCCGTAGTATAAGCACACCCTGGTCTGATCAGACAAAGCAGTTTTTACTTCTTCTTTTTTTTAGGGCACAAACGTGTTCTTGGAGCTTCATATGATGACAGTAGAAGTCAACTCAAGTCAGATGGAATGTTTTCATAATGGTTTTTTTCTTTTTCTTTTTCTGGACTTTCAACATCTCATGACCGTTGCTGTCTATTGAGCTCTTGAATTTAATATAAAATATCTTAATTTGTGTTTCGAAGAAGAATAAAGAGTGAGTAATTAATAGCTGAATTTTTCTTTTTGAATTAGCTTTTTTAACAGGACTCTGATATTTTTCTTACCTTTAACAGAGGCTGGTTTCCAGGAATTGTGAGCCACTGGATGTTCCAGGTGTATCCTCTACAGTTTCCAGATCTCTGCACCTGCAGCTGGCCGAGCTCTGGGATCCCCTGTAGAGCGTACCGCAAATCTGCAGCGCTGATGTCTACTGCCAGACCTGAAGAAAACACACACCACACACAAAAAACAGTTTAGCCACTTTTGAGAGGTTGAAATATATTACATGATTAGTTCGAAACATAAATTAAGACATTTTAGATGCCATCCAAGAGCTCTCTCAACTTCCATAGATCCACAGACAATGAGACAGTTGAAGTCCAGAAAAGGAACCAAATACATTGTCAAGGTGTGCCTTCAGTGGTTAAACTGTAATCATACGATACTCCAAGAACAATTTTGTGCACCACAAATACAATAAATAGGACTTTATTTGCATATATTACAAATTAAGATATTTTAGATGAAATTCAAGAGCTCTCTCATCCTCCACAGATCGACAGACAATTGTCACAAAATGTTCAATGTTCAGAAGTCTCATATACTAACATTGTTTTTGCCTTGTTATCCAACAACAAAGGAAAGCAACAGATAAACAACCAGTATGCTAACCTTCAACATGTCGGCCAAAGAACTCAACGTCAAAGGTCCCTGTAAGAGGAGGACTGGCTTTCTGAGGGCGCATAACAGTGACTGTGGCATTCCCTTGGCTTTGAATCAGTAGGTCATCTGTGCTGTTTGGCCTCTTCTGTTGAACACAAATTAAGACCAAAGATTGAATATATGGAAGGCTCAGTCTTTCTATTTCTTCTTATTCTAGACAACAAAAATAAGAAATTGTAAAAACATTAAGCTAAAAAAGAAAAGAAAAAAAATGTAATACAATAATCCCACGCGATATATGTTGCATATTTAAAAGTGTACTGAGGGTATACCATAAGGTTTTGCAAAATAACAAACACAATGATGTGTTATTTAGCATGTTGTACATATTTAGAGTCTTTTGTCTTATTTCTAGTCCAAATATCTGAACATTTAAATCAAGAAGCCATTTCTAAGCAAGTAAAACATGTTGATTTATTTTCAGAAATGATAATAAAAAATTGAAGTAAGTTTTTCCTTAAAAAAAAGCAACAAAAAAAGCGGATTAAGTAAAATAATTGTTTTTGGATTGAAATAAGATTTTTTTTTTTTTTTTTTTGCTTACCCCATTGGCAAATTATTATGCTTGAATGAAGGAAAAATGTAATTATGATAAAAAAAAATTATCTGAAAGCAAAACAATAATTCTTTGTTTTAGAAATTTGGACAACAAACAAGACAAAACTTTAAGTAAGAAAATATTTTTTTTTAAAGTGTAATGTGATGGTTTACTCAAACTCAACAGAAATCACTCAAGATTGAACCTAAATGCGACATGAAATGCAATGCCTAGAAATACCAGATGAGTATTCATATGATTTCTTCACTAAGTTGAATATATCTACACTTTAAAATTTACAACCAAATTTAACCAAAATTACCAGTAATACTGTAAAAATTACAAGTGCACTGTAAATAACAATTACACTTGTGCTGTATTTTTACATCACAATTACAACTACAGTATTAACTAAATGTTAATTTAAAGTGCACTTGTAAATTTTACAATATTACAGCAATTTTTTACATGTGCACACAATCCCCAGGAAATTGGTCCCATAATTCAGTATTTTTATTTAATTCTGTAAATGTGTGTAAATACTGTATATGTTTTTTTTTTCAGTTTTTATATAAATTTCAATAATATTATTGAATAATATGCAACTGTTTAGATACATCAGACAAATGATGTACAATACAATTTGTGGGGCAGCACGGTGGCGCAGTGGGTAGCACAATCGCCTCACAGCAAGAAGGTCGCCAGTTCGAGCCCCAGCTGGGTCAGTTGGCGTTTCTGTGTGGAGTTTGCATGTTCTCCCCGTGTTCGCAAGGGATTTCTTCAACACATTCCAACACTTCAAAACAGAATGAGTTTGATTTGAACTTTAACTTACCTCCAGAAAGCCTATTTCTAAGAGTGGAACACCAAAGCCACAGTTGTAAGGTGTCGCTGTGATCTCATAGCTGATTTGAGAAGAATTTGTTTGTTTGCTCACGGCGATGTTTGAAAGGAAAAGCCCTGAACTGGCAAGAGCAGGTGGTCTTCTTCTGTGGAGTATAACTGAACATATGGAGAGAGAAAACCAAACAACACATTTAAATAAAAAGGACTGTATCAAAATATCACGCTTTTTATTATTATTTCTTTTTCAAAAACAAAATTGAAGCTTTGCAAATATACTTCAACTCTGAAATCTGGACTTTACTAGAACTATGTTAAGCTGCTTTGACACAATGTACATTGTAAAAAGCGCTATAAAAATAAATTTGAATTGAATTGAATATATCATCTAGTTAGAATATACACTATCCAGCATGTTTACATCCATGTAACTGATGAAAAAATAAAAATATCCTATTTACCATAAGGATCCGAAGCTGTTGTTGAACGTCCAATGTGAACAGCGTCAATAAAATAATCAGCCACTCCATACACACTCAGCTGTAGAAGTTTGTACCTGGAGCCTTCGTGCTTGTCCTGTATGGACTCCAAGAGATCCACACACTGGTAGTTCCACCTGACAATGACAAAGTGGATATTTATTTATTAGTTTAGTTGATAAGAGTACATGTAGACAGCTATTAAAGACACATCCTAGACTAGTTTATTTCAGACTTACTTTTCTGTTGAGTCAAACTGCACAGAAACACGTATGTTTTCCTCCCGGTAAGTATTTGCTGTTTCATAACTGAACAATATTCCCAGTTCATTCACTAGATGCCCTTTGTAGGCTAAGCAGAGCTATAATTTAAATAAGTATAGTATTTAATATACTTCTGTCTTTAAAAAAAATATATTTTAATACTGAAAAACATTTTTTAGTTAGGATGAGAGGTGGTGCTTACAGTGGCATATGTTTGTAGCATAATTGGGCTATAGATTGCTGCAGACGCTGAAATGTCATTGGAACTGAAGAGAATCTCAGGGTTTTTCAGAGACCAGCGTCCACAGAAAGCCTCTGAATCACCAACCTGGACCCCTCTACGACTTATATCACCTGAAAACTGTTTTAAAAAGGAGAAATCTCTATGAGCTGGTAAAAGGTCAGGTTTTGAACAAAATATTATTGACCACGATAGAACTTGTAATGTTTTATTTGCAATATTTATTGAAGGTAAATTTCACCCACTGATCTATAATCACTAGAATGCTCATTGCCAGGGCTGGTGGCTAATTTGCAGCTCTAGGCAAGATTTTACCTGCCATCACTTGCCTCACATCTTATTACAGTAATAACAGTAATTCAAGTAGTAACAGTAAAGAACAATAGATACTATAAAAACAAAAAGGTAACATTTGTTAACATTAGCAAACGTATTAACTAGAACTAACAATGTTTTTTGTAATGTAGGTTATTAAAGATTAACCTTATGTAAAAAAAAAAAAATCCAGTGAAACTATATATAAAAATAAATTGTTTCCTACATTATACAAAAACGGCAAGAATAATACAATTTGATATTTCTGCACAAGTTTTAAACATTTCAAAAAGTAGGCTATTGTTTAATCTCCAAAATTTATTTTAAGTGTTTTCCACTTGTTTTCCAGGGGTGTAACGACATTCAAACCAAAACAAAACAAAACAACAACAACAAAATGCGATACGCCCCCTAAGGTACGAAGCCCGTTACTCTACTCTGATCTCACAAGAAAATGTAAGTATTTTACGTTTTGTCAGTTTAGTGGCTAGTTTAGTAGTTTAGTGGCACCCAACCCCACCCCTAAACCCAACCATCATTGGGTGATGAGCAAATCTTACTAAATTGTGGGAATTAGATCGTACGAATTCATATGAATTAGCCACTAAATCAAAAAGTTACGAATTGCCGTGAGATTGTGTTGGATACTCTCATAGCGAAGTAACTACTGCCATGTCTTATGTGCAGAAATGCCTTTTGTGCCAGGTGAACTCAATAAAGTGCACTTTGATTGGTAAGTGATTTCTTAAAGGGACAACAGCTATTTATGCCACTATTAATCAAATAGCACACATACACACACAAAAGATTTGGATCTCCCCACCTGCCTCAGAAAACTGAACCAAACCGAACCGTACAGTGTGCCTAATAGCATGAACCGTACCGATTTGTGGCACGGTGTATCGATACACTCCTATTCATAGTATATGGCAGCAATTTCTACTAAATTAAACTACAGCCCTTTCTAACGTTATCACAGCAAACTGAATTAAGAAGAAACAAACCTATTAGATAGAATTTTACATAAAATGTTGCCATTTTAATAAGCCCAGTTACATACAAACATGTCCCCAACTCCAAAAACCTTTTGACTTGTGGTGACATTAGGGCACTGATGTTTTTAAAAAGTTGACTTCAACATAACATAACTATTTATGGAAAAATTTCATGTGTAAAATATATGAAATGCACATATGATCGTCTGCACTTGCAAGTTTACTTACCCCTGTGCTGGCCGTCTCATAATCTCTGAAAAATTTCACATTACTGTTCTCAGTTGATGGAATCTCTGCTGGACATTTAGCAATGCTCATCATATCTAGTGCCGAACGCACCTTTAAAAGACAAAAAAAAAAAAAACATATGTAACCTATCATGTAAAAAAGAAACTTTGGGGGGAAAAAACATTCAATAACGCACAACAATAACGTAAAGACTAATAAACCAACCTCAGCTTCAGAAGCATTGAAAGGCAAAGGGAGGGATGGAACTCCTGCCCACAGCAGTGTGAACGTCTCCATGCTGGCCTGCCCTTTCACAGCTTCAGTTACTGTGATGTTCGTATCTGAGTCCATGATCAGGTAGTCAAGATCCTCAAAGTCACCTGAGATCATTTCGGAAATGTCAAAATACATACTCCAAAATACTTTTAAAAGAAATGGCATACTTCACAAACAACTGCCAACTTTGTCACAACTTTGGTACAAACTGTATCAAAAACATCTAAGCACAAATGTAATGGATAGATATTTTACTGTAAAAGTGCCCAATGAAAATATTGCAATAACTGTAAATGTATATTTTACCATAAATTATCTCAGCTTATACTTATTTTACTTTCAAAAAAATTAAAACATGCATATTAAAATGTTCTACGTGTAACCATTTGTGATGTGAAAGCATAACAGTTGTTTTCTTGCTAAAAATTATTATTATTATTGTTGTTGTTGTTGTTGTTGTTATTTTAATAATTGGAAGTAGTACATATTGGGCCAGATTTACTAACATCTTGCTTTAGTGGTTAATGTGATTTCCCCAAGTCGGATAGATCAACATCTATGTTGATACTCAATCAAATTTAAGGGATAAGTTTACAGTTTAAGTTCAGTCTTACAGTTAGAGCTATGTTCTTCTACATTATTATTATTCAACTATTTATCCCTTCTGATTTTGGAAATAGTTTACAGTTAGGGTTAGGTTTAGGGGTGGGGATTAGGTATGGATTACAGTTTCAAACAGGAATCCTTTCGATCACAGGTCCTTTCGATCGCATCCTACTTAGCAAAATCACATCCACCTTCCATCAACACTGTTTTAGCATTAAAAAAATCTAATAGAATTTATTTAAAACACACAGTATATTTTTAATTAAAAGGCATGTGGTAGTCAATTTACTGCTATCATATTAATGGCTAAAACAGAAGGACAGAAGCTTCTCCACTAACGTAAATTTATTTGAAATGCCAGAAGATGACGCCATCTGGACATACTGATTCCCAAGCCACATTATTTATAACATAGTAAATTACAAGGTCATAAACTGATGCGTCTGTGTTCAATTGCACATTCTCAGTAGATCGGACATAGAACTTTTCACTCCCATCAGCGCTTTTATAGTATTGTGGTAATAAACTAGTTTAGTTGCCGTTTACACTAGTGCATTTTCTTTTAAAATGTATTGTTTTGTTAGGCATTCACACTACTACAACATCTTCGACCCACAAATATTTTTAATTTTAATTTAATTTCTGTATAGATGCACAGGGCGGCACAGTGGCGCAGTGGGTAGCACTGTCACCTCACAGGCTGGGTCAGTTGGCATTTCTGTGTGGTGTTTGCATGTTCTCCCCGTGTTCGCGTGGGTTTTCTCTGGGTGCTTCGGTTTCCCCCACAAGTCCAAAAACATGCGTTATAGGTGAATTGTGTAAGCTAAATGGGCCATAGTGTATGTGTGTGAATGAGAGTGTATGGGTGTTTCCCAGTGATGGGTTGCTGCTGGAAGGGCATCCGCTGCGTAAAATAAGTTGGCGGTTCATTCCGCTGTGGCGACCCCTGATTAATTTATGGACTAAGCCGAAAAGAAAATGAATAAATATAGATGGACAGAAATGCAGACTTTTGAAAATAGAGGCCCGACAGTCCATGATCTCTCTATGTCTGATTGGCCTTCTGGAATATTGTTCATCATTCCCTGATCTGTCAAGCCTCTACACTGTAAAACAATATCTTTAAATTTGCAGTTTTTCAGTTTCTTTGATTCATGTTTTTATCTTTTTTATTTTTCCCCATTTATTTATGATTTTAAATAAATTATGGGACCTTGATCTTTCTTTCAACAACTTTTAACCTTTAAAAGTTTGAAAAAGTGACTTTTGTTAACATTTTTAATAGTTTAAAGTGATATTTTGTCTGGGTTGGTGTTGTGTATTACGCTACCAAAAACCTGGTAATTTATCGTCAGTACATTTTACTGTCATTTTACAGACTAATTTCTCTATATATTGTTTCTTATACATTTTATTATTTCAAACCACTAAAATGTCAATAAAAGTCACTTTGTTAAACTGTTGAGTTAAATTTTCGATATCAAAAGCGGACAGAGCATAAATAAAACTCCCATAATGCAATTCACAGCCATAAATAAACATAAAACACCTATGAATCACAAAATACGGAACCTGTTAATTGACAATGTAGTATGATCAGTGATTACACAACCGCTAGAAGGCAAGTATGAATGTCGGCAAAATATGTGCATGATCAGTGAACATGAATGGTCACATTCAGTATCATGCATTTTACGCTGTATAGTATGGATAGAGATTGTTTGTCTGAAATGACAATTTCTCATGACACTGCAATATTCTTAAAGCATATATCTTGTATTTTCAAAGTCAGAAGCCACAGAATTTAGTAAAGGAATTTATATACTTTATAAATTCACCTCTTTTAGAGTTGAATGTCACATTGTACACCGACTCAGTGTCCAGTTCCTGCTTTGTTACTGTAATGTTGTCTGGTTTGATTGTCCACAAGTCATTCAGAGCATTCTGCAAATCCATCGCTGAAGCACTAACTGGGATCAGCCCTGCAGCAAGCAAAGCAATTGCATTAAACATTACAAACATGCAAATAAAAAGACGTTTGTGGAGGGAATGGAGACAGGTGAATGCAAAAAAATAAATAAAAAATAAAAATTGGGCTTTCACAATTAATTGAACATATTCATATAAGAACTACCTGTTTTAAAATCTCCATATCCAAGTTGGAAGTATGTGATTTCACAGGTGTTCAGAAAAAAACATGCACTGCTGATTCTCAAAATCTGAACCTCTCTGATGGCACTTGCTGGCTTCCATCCTTTAAAACGAACCACCTAAAAAAAAACAATAAAAAACATACTGTACATGTAGAGGAGTTTATCCATGAGACCTGCTGAGCTTGTGCAGAAACAATGCAGAACATGAACTTGTTAGCCTTCCCTCTGTATTAGATGTTTGAACTTTAACTAACCTGTTTTTCAGGTAGCACATCATAGTATGCGTTAATCTGCTGTTTCTCATTAACAGCTTCGACTGCCTGCTGGGCCGTGAAAGGGCTGATCTCCTTGAAAAAGCCTACATCTACTGATGCTGATCCTGCATATCCCTGCACTAGAACCTCAATGTAGTACCTGTAGCACATGAAGAGAATTTTCAATTGAAAAATGTATCAACAAAATAGAAGTTTAGATCTAAAATTGGACACACCCTATTTTCCAGAATGTAAATTAATCATCTGAAATGTGATCTGAAATGTTCATTTATAATGTTATTAATATCATGTAAAAAGTGCAAATTGTATTTTCATTTTGACTGATGCCAAATGAGAGGCATGTCATTAGTTGTATTAATGTATTTAGGATTATTTAGGGCAAATTTTAGCCTTTTTTACAGTCCATTATTTCTAAAATAAATGCACTCTATGCACAGGGATATTTCACTTTGTATAAGCTGAAGGCTATCACACTAGCCCACCTTTTTTGCACCTAGGTTCATTTGACATCAAAGTTTGAACTTGGTAAAAAGTTCTTGAACTTGGAAAGTTTGGTAGGCCATTCAATCAAACAAGTGTGAAAGCACTCTTATTTACCAATGCTACTTATGTTGTTTTTCTTCACAAAATAATTTTGACTTTGGTTTTTGGAAAATACTGTATAGTTGAATGTGGAAAACAATTATAAAGACAAAAAAACCGAGAGCATATGAGTTTTTAAATATTGTTTGAAAACCTTCACTTACGATTTTAACTTCTCCAAGCGCATGACCTCTGACTTCTGGCTACTAAAGTCATAGAAACTTGAATAGTAGTAATAAGGCAGAGATGCAATCATGACCTGAAAGAAATGAGTGACCAGGTTTTAAAAAAATGCATTTTATTTCATTGTATTTTATAGAAAAAAATTGGTATTCACAATGTCTAATTGTGGAGGTGGCAATAAAAAATAAATAAATAAATGAATGGTTACCTTTTGAGAGTCCAAAAGTAATAACATATTTATAAATGCATGCAAAACAATAATAAAATGTGGCTCTGTAATGGCCCAGTTTCTGTGCCTTTTTTGTTTTTGTTTCTCTCTCGCTCTCTTTTTTCTCTAGGCTGTCATTCTTTAGGCCCGCCCAGTTTCAGCTTCCCATTGGGTGAGCTAGATGTCAGGTTAAGATAGGGCGCGAAAACGCTTAAGACTTTGTCTTTTCTTAGCTAGTTTAGAGATTGTGGGTCTTCAGTTAGAGTTGTTTTGTTATAATATTTTTTTTTCTTTGGCGCCACTTTTGTTCCTTTTTCTCCTTATTATTTTTTTCCTTTATTTTGTATATACTTTGGTTTGTTATCATTTACTCGCATTGTAAAATAATAATGATAATAATAATAATAATAATACTTATTATTATTATTATTATTATTATTATTATTATTATTATTATTATTATTATT
>CAIGQW010054307.1:7836838-7847545 GCA_903798125.1 Danio choprae
TTATTATTATTATTATTATTATTATTATTATTATTATTATTATTATTGAGGCATAATTGGTGGTTCGTCTGCCCCGTTGCCACCACCATTCATAAAGGGGTCATGCAATTTTAAATGTTGCTGTAACCCTAGTGTTTCCATCTTAAAAAACGTAACAGGCTCTTAAGGATACATTGAGATCTTATAAAGTAAAACTTCATTACTTGTCGCACAGGCAATCATTTAAAGGTGCCTTGTCATGAATAAGTACATAAATGAAGTTGTGACCAAATCAGTCAGCAGGACAGCAGGTTTTTTTCCTTACTGAGAGTTGGGCTGCAACGGGGTCAACTGAATTTACATCTGGGTCCAGTTGAGTTTGAAAATAGACTAAATGCCATTGAATCAGGCTGGAATTAGAAGTAATTTTATCACATTTTTTGGTTGTCACATACATCTTGAATAGTCAGAGGGTGAGTAATTGTATGGCAAAAAGGGCAAACTACAGTTTATCAGTAGAAAAAGCACAATATATTTCAATATCAACATAACATTGATTTGAACAAAGAGTGAATTTAAAAACATACCTTGTCCTGGGGAAGACCGGTTTTGCTGAAATAAAGCTGGCATCGACCTACTGATTTGATTCGGAAATAGTAGTTGTCGGTCTCCAGTGGAACAAAGAAACCACTCAGTCGTGCTACAAAAGAACGAACTCTATTGGGCCACGCATAGGACAGAGAATCCACCCACTGGACGGAATATCCAGACGTATTGGAACTATACTTCAGGACATCCTCTAGGTTGTTTAGGTAAGAGATATTCCACGTCTCCATTTTAATGCCTCTACCACCTACAAAGATGATAATAATGTTCATTTTAAATACAGTATATAGTACTGAAGACCTACAGTACTAATAGACCAATTGTTAAATTAGAATATCAAATAATGTTCAATTCCTGTATGCCTTATTCATAGTAGTTAATCTAATTTAGATAGATTTATGAAATGGATGAAGTCAAGTCAAGTCGTGCTTTGTCATTCTGCTACATGTGTGGACATACAGAGGAATGAAATGTCGTGTCTCGCAGGACAACGGTGCTACATGGATTAATCATAAGTACAAACACAACACTGGACATAAGAGCTATTATAAAAAACCTATGCATAACTAACATACATTATAAAATGGAGTAAAACACATAAGACAGGCACACAAAGCGATTGTTGAAATCATAGTTTACTTATAGTCAGCTATATAATGGTCTTTTCCACTGTAATGGAATCATGCCAAGACTAAACGGATTGTTACAGAAATATTACATCACTATAAGAGATCTGGCTCTCTCAGATAAAGCTCTCACCCGGAAACACTGTCGTATTTCTTCTTTCATAACCAGGAGTTACACAGACGATCTTCTTATTTGATATGCTGCGAATCTGACACTCATGACCTAAGGAAAAAAATGTATATACATAATAAATACAAATACACACACTCCAAATAATGCTAAGTTATTTCAATCCAGATCCCAACAACTGGCTTAAAGCTGGGTTATTTTGTTTTTAACATTTATTTACCTGTGGTTGGGTTTTTCAATAGTTAATAGTCAAGTTGGGTTGAAGTGCAGTACTGTAACCCAGCATTTGTAGAAGTGTACATACGAAGAGTTTAGATGCAAAAAATGCCATCTGACATTTTCTTTTCTCTCTCTTACATTTTGATCAAGGTCCAATTTTTTTTTTTTGCTTCAGGAATTCCGTTTGATTGGAATACAAATGTTATTAAAATGCATAATTTCCATGCCATTCAATTGAAACTGTTAAAAAACTAAACATAGAGTATTGTTAGATCACACTCTCCACCCCAGATAAATAAGATCCAGCCCTGGACACCAGATCTTGTCAGTAAGTGTCAGTTCCCCTTCATATGGGAACTCCAACGTGTGTCTTACAGACTATGGGAGTACGTCAGACGACCAATCACTCTGGAGATTAAGAAAACGGGCCAATGAACGCCAAGTGAATTGGCGGAGCTCAGCTCCACAGCTGACAGCGCTTAGCAATTAGTGCTATATAAGCTGTCTGCTGAGAAGCGAGCCTTAGAATTGTTACTTCAGAGCCTCACTGAGACTGGAGCAAAATCTGCAAGCTGATATCAAAGCTGTTACTCACCAGTGTGGGAGAAGACGCAGACAGCGGCGGTCGATCTGGGTTTCCCGTCCCCTGGGCGTTTCACTGGCGTGAAAACCAAAAGAGCAGTTTTCTTAAAGAGCAGAGTTTCCCTAAGAGAGCAACACGGTCGAGCAACGCGTCTTTTTCAAGATGTCGTTCCGACCGTGCGTTTCTGGATGCGGTCGTTTCCTCTCCCCGGATGACGGACATGAGCATTGCATCACATGTCTGGGGGTCCGGCATGTTGACGCGTTGCTTGTGGACAGTTCTTGCCCTCAGTGCGAGGGCTTGACGGTAGCACAGTTAAGGTCGCGGCGTACCCTAGCATTAGGGTGCGTCACCCCTGCTGCTCCCCGCCATGCGGTTAGCACTCGGGCAGGCCTGAGGGTTACAGTGGGGGCTTCTCCGTCGCCTTCGGGCCCGCGGATCCCCCGCTCCTCTTCAGTGTGCTCCGTCCAAGCTTCGAGTGAGAGCGCTGGTCCATCCTCCGGGCTGGCCGCGCTCTCATTAGATGACACCGGGGATGCGATGTCCACCGCTGCATCGGAGGGCGGGCTAACATGCTCCGATGACGATTCGGATCCGCCGCCACCCTCCGGGGTTGTCAGCGGGACTCCGGATTTGGAGTCGGACATGTTAGCCGTGTTATTCCGGGCTGCTTCGGCCGTTGGACTGGAGATGGCTTGTCCCCCAGCTCCGCGGCCGGACCGCTTAGATGGGTGTTACGTGGGGGCTAAGAAGAAGGTGAAGCCTTCCAAGCCCCCCGTCCCTTTCTTCCCGGAAGTACACAGTGAGCTCACGCAGGCATGGAGGGCGCCTTTTTCTGCCCGGTCCTCGTGCGCTCCCGCCCTCACCACCCTTGATGGCGGGGCAGCCAGGGGATATGAGGCGATTCCCCCGATGGAGCGCGCTATTGCGGTCAATCTTTGCCCGCAAGGCGCCTCCACCTGGAGAGGTCCACCCAAACTCCCTTCCAAAGCGTGTAGGTTATCTGAGTCTCTCACGGCCAGAGCCTACACCGCTGCGGGTCAGGCTGCATCCGCCTTGCATGCGATGGCCACCTATCAACGCTACCAAGCGGAGAAGTTGGCTGAGCTGCAGGGGGGTGGTTCTTCCTCGGGCTTGATGCATGAGCTCCGCACGGCAACCGATTATGCTCTCATGACCACCAAATCGGCTGCTCGTGCCCTGGGGAAGACGATGGCCACATTAGTGGTCCAGGAGCGCCACCTCTGGCTGAACCTGGCAGATATGGCTGACGTTGACAAAGCGCGCTTTCTTAACGCTCCCATATCCCAGGCTGGCCTGTTCGGCGACACCGTCGGGGAATTTACCCAGGAATTCTCGGCGGTGAAGGAGCAGTCCAAAGCGATGGGAGTGGTCATTCATCAGCGGGCTCGGAAAACTGCTCTCCCCGCTGCCCCATCCGCTCCTGCTGCTCCTCGCCGAGGGCGTCCGCCCGCGACCCCAACATCCGCTCCGCTTCCGCTGCCCGCTCCACCGGCCAAGCGGCAACGCCGAGCTAACCGCGGGTCTGCGACGCCCCCGATCCAGGGCGCCGTTAAGTCCGGTAAGAGGACCGCGAAGCGTCCCTGAGACGGGCCACCCGGAGAAGAGGGGACCTGCTCTTTCCTCGGTGGAGGGCCGAGGACGCACAACATCAATAACACCACCACTGCCGCCCTCTGGGCTGGCGGTGACCAAATTTTCAATAAAAGAGCAGTTTCCTCTCTCTCCGGGTGCGCATGCCCGAGCCTTGCCAGTCTGGGACGCCCCGCCTTCCAGCTCGCAGCGCCGGGCTCTTTCGCCACAGGCTTCCAGAGTGCAAGAGAACAGACTCCTTTCTCTCACTCCAGCCTCATCGCGGGATCCAGGGAGGAAGGTAAGAGAAATTCTCTTATTTTCGGCTCTTCCTCGGGCCGCTCTGCTTCCCGGGGTGAGTACTCCCTTCCCGAGCTGCCCCTCTGTTGGCACGTCAACGATCGCGCCGATGATGCCATTAGCGCGGGCTCTGCCAGCCTGGTTAGCGCTGCCCAGCCCGTCGCGGTGGCTCATACGGACGATCGGACTCGGCTATGCGATACAATTCGCCATTCGCCCTCCCAGGTTCACGGGCGTCCATTTCACGAGGGTCAGCCCCGTGAACGCCCCTGCCTTGCGAGAGGAGATTGCTGTCCTCCTGGCGAAGGATGCAATCGAGCAGGTCCCTCCAGCCGAGATGAACTGCGGGTTTTACAGCCCGTATTTCATCGTGCCCAAAAAGAACGGAGGGTTAAGACCAATCCTAGATCTGCGCAGACTGAACCGTCATTTACACAAAATGCCGTTCAGAATGCTCACGCAGAAGCGCATACTGCAGTGCGTCCGTCCTCGGGATTGGTTTGCAGCAATAGACCTGAAGGACGCGTATTTTCATGTCTCCATTCTTCCACGCCACCGTCCATTTCTCCGGTTTGCGTTCGAAGGTCGAGCGTGGCAGTACAAAGTCCTCCCCTTCGGGCTCTCTCTGTCTCCGCGGGTTTTCACCAAGCTCGCGGAGGGTGCCCTAGCGCCCCTTCGGCTTGCGGGCATCCGCATACTCAATTATCTCGACGACTGGCTGATTTTAGCATCGTCCCGAGAGCAATTGATTATGCACAGGGACAAAGTGCTTCGGCACCTCGACCAGTTGGGGCTTCAGGTCAACCGAGAGAAGAGCAGACTTTGCCCCGCGCAGAGAATCTCTTATCTCGGGGTGGAGCTGAACTCGATCGATATGGTCGCGCGCCTCTCGGAGGAGCGCGCCAGGCTGGTGCTTTCCTGTCTGAGCTCGCTCGACAGGAATACAGTGGTCCCACTGAAATTATTTCAGAGGCTCCTGGGGCATATGGCATCTGTAGCCGCTGTCACGCCGCTCGGTTTGCTTCATATGAGACCGCTTCAGCGCTGGCTTCGCGATCGGGTTCCCAGACGGGCATGGCGCGCGGGCACGCACCGGGTGGTCAACACTCCGCTGTGTCGCCGCACCCTCAGTCCCTGGACGGATCTTGCTTTTCTACGGGCCGGGGTGCCCCTAGGGCAAGTGTCCAGGCATGTTGTTGTTTCAACAGATGCCTCCAGCACGGGCTGGGGGGCCGTGTGCAACGAGCATGCAGCTGCGGGTTCGTGGTCCGGACCCCGTCTGCATTGGCATATCAATTGCCTAGAGCTGTTGGCAGTGTTTCTCGCTCTCCGCCGCTTTTTACCGGTGCTAGAGCAGAAACACGTGCTGGTCAGGACGGACAGCACGGTAGCGGTAGCTTATATCAACCGTATGGGGGGTATACGTTCTCGTCGCATGTCTCAGCTCGCTCGCCGTCTGCTCCTCTGGAGTCACACGCGGCTGAGTTCACTGCGTGCCATTCATATCCCGGGCAGTCTCAACCGTGCAGCCGATGCGCTCTCACGGCAGACAGTATCCCGAGGAGAATGGAGACTCCACCCGGACTCGGTCCAGCTGATATGGGAACACTTCGGGGAAGCCCAGGTCGACCTGTTTGCTTCCCCCGAGAACGCCCATTGCCAGTGGTTTTATTCCCTGACCGAGGCCCCCCTCGGCACGGATGCGCTGGCACACGGCTGGCCACCGGGCTTACGCAAGTATGCGTTTCCCCCAGTGAGCCTAATTGCACAGACACTGTGCAAAGTCAGGGAGGACGAGGAGCAGGTCTTGTTTGTTGCGCCTCTCTGGCCCAACCGGACCTGGGTTCCCGAACTCACACTCCTCGCGGCGGCCCCTCCCTGGCGCATTCCCCTGAGAGAGGACCTCCTCTCCCAGGGACGGGGCACCATCTGGCACCCGCGCCCAGATCTCTGGAACCTCCACGTGTGGTCCATAGACGGAGTGCGGACGACTTAGGTGACTTACCGGTTTCGGTGGTTAACACCATCACTCAGGCTAGAGCACCCTCTACGAGGCATGCCTACGCCCTGAAGTGGAGTCTATTCACTGAGTGGTGCGCTTCTCGCCGAGAAGACCCCCGAACTTGCCAGATTAGTGTTGTGTTATCCTTAGTGTTGTGCTGGAGCGCAGGCTGTCCCCCTCCACACTGAAGGTTTATGTGGCTGCCATCGCCGCTCATCATGACGCGGTGGATGGCAACACGCTCGGGAAGCATAATCTAATCATCCGGTTCCTCAGAGGCGCGCGGCGATTAAATCCATCCCGCCCCCCTCTCATGCCCTCTTGGGACCTCTCTGTAGTACTAGCGGGTCTGCAGGGAGATCCGTTCGAGCCACTCGACTCGGTATCATTGAAAATTCTGTCCATGAAGACAGCTCTGCTGATCGCGTTGGCATCGTTCAAGAGAGTCGGGGACCTGGAGGCATTTTCGGTCAGCGAATCGTGCCTTGAATTCGGGCCGGCCTACTCTCACGTTATCCTGAGACCCCGGCCCGGCTATGTGCCCAAGGTTCCTACCACCCCGTTTCGAGACCAGGTGGTGAACCTGCAAGCGCTGCCCTCGGAGGAGGCAGACCCAGCCTATTCACTGCTTTGTCCCGTTCGCGCTTTGCGCCTGTACGTGGAACGAACGCAATCGTTAAGATCATGTGAACAGCTCTTTATCTGTCATGGTGGTCGGCAGAAGGGAAGTGCCGTATCAAAACAGAGGTTGGCCCACTGGATAGTTGATGCCATCGCCCTCGCTTACGAATGCCAGGGTGAGCCGCGTCCCCCAAGTGTGAGAGCACACTCTACTAGAAGTGTCGCCTCCTCCTGGGCGTTAGCACGCGGCGCCTCTCTTGCAGATATCTGCAGAGCTGCGGGCTGGGCGACACCTAACACATTCGCGAGGTTTTATAATCTTCGAGTGGAGTCGGTTTCGTCCCGATTATTGGGTAACCCCGATCAATCGGGAGGAAACTAAACTCGGTGTCAACAACGCTTGCTGCGCCATGCTCCCTAACACGGAGATACGTGCGCCTTTTTCATTCTGCTAGTAAGTTCCCCATCTGGCGAACCCTAGAGAATTCCTCCGAGGCCCCCAGCACCCGTCTCAGCGGAGGAGTCGAGTGCCTGGCTCAGTGTGATGTCTGGTACGCCCAAATTGGTCTACCCACATGCTGAGGTTCGGTGCCAGCTATGCGCGGTTCCCAAGGTGACCCCATATGCATATATTAACCACGGTGTGTTCCCCCTGTCCAGGCGGACCCGTGTCTTCCCTACCCGCTAACCAGCTTATCATATGTAGCACTCCCCCTTATTAGGGCTAGTCCATATGCTCATATTGCCATCAAGTCTCCCCTCTTGGGTAGCAGGTGGCCTCCGCAGCGTCCTCCCCCTTCGGGGACTGGCACGCTTTCCCAACGTACTGTCGTAATTTAAAATCCCTAGTCTATATTAGCTAGGTAAAAAGCACATTACGAACCCCGATCCAAATCTAAATTTTCCCATGTAATGGTAAATAGAGGGCCTAGGGGACGTTGGAAGGTTGCGCTCTTGGTGATGCTTGTGCGCGCACGCTATGCTTGGCAAACTTCACACCAGGAGCGTGACGGGCTTAGCTGCTGTGGCGTTTTCCATACAGTCTCCCATAGTCTGTAAGACACACGTTGGAGTTCCCATATGAAGGGGAACGTCCTGGTTACGTCCGTAACCCACGTTCCCCGAATAGGGAACGGAGACGTGTGTCTCCACTGCCACAGCACCTGAGTCTCCAGCTGTTAGCTGAATGTTCGGCTCTTCAGCAGGCAATTCTAAGGCTCGCTTCTCAGCAGACAGCTTATATAGCACTAATTGCTAAGCGCTGTCAGCTGTGGAGCTGAGCTCCGCCAATTCACTTGGCGTTCATTGGCCAGTTTTCTTAATCTCCAGAGTGATTGGTCGTCTGACGTACTCCCATAGTCTGTAAGACACACGTCTCCGTTCCCTATTCGGGGAACGTGGGTTACGGACGTAACCAGGACGTTTCTCCAGGTATCTGGACAACAAGTCAGCAGATTTGCCAATACCCAAACCTGTTAACCAGTATTCAACTGAATTAACAGTCTAAGTGATGTTTAACAGCCAAAGTATTCACAATATTTCCTGTAATTTTTTTTCTTCTGAAGAAATTCTTATTTTTTTAGTTTGTATAGAAACTAGACTGGCAGTTTTAATATTTATTTATTCATTTTCTTTTCGGCTTAGTCCCTTTATTAATCTGGGGTCGCCACAGCGGAATGAACCGCCAACTTATCTAGCATCTGTTTTACGCAGCGGATGCCCTTCCAGCTGCAACCATTCACTGGGAAACATCCATACACACCCATTCACACACATACACTACGGCCAATTTAGCTTACCCAATTCACCTATACTGCATGTCTTTGGACTTGTAGGCGAAATCGGAGCACTCGGAGGAAACACATGCCAACATGGGGAGAACATGCAAACTCCACACAGAAATGCCAAATGACCCAGCCGTGGCTTGAACCTTGCTATGAGGTGATCATGCTACCCACTGCGCCACCGTGCGCCCTTTAATATTTATTATTATTAGTAGTAGTAGTAGCAGCAGTAGTATTAGTATTATGTAAGGTCAATATTATAAGCCCCTCAAGAAATATTTTATTTTCAATTGGCCACACAGCAAAAGTTATCCAATGACTTGTCTAAATAACCTGGTTAAGCCTTTAAATCACACTTTAGGCTGTAAAATAACTAAAAAGATTATGCACTGTCATCATGCACTGTCATAGTCAAAAGAAAATGGTTATTTGAAATGAATTTTAAAAAAATGTTGAAAAAAAACTTCTCTCCATTAAACAGCGTTTAGAAATATTTTTTAAATAATGAAAATTTCACAGGAGGGCTAATAATATTTACTATACCTGTAATCCAAAGCAGGAAAAAAATGGGCAGAAGTAAAGTCTGAGAAACGCTGCTATGCACTAAACGGTAATGGCAAGGCAACTGGGTCATAGTCAGTGTATCTCTGAAACTCTGAGTGGTATGAAATTTAACAATAGGTTCATAGTTACCTCCTACTAAGACCATAGCTGGCTGGTCAGTCTCATCAAAGTTCTGTCCCTGAATGGTCAGTAATGTGCCGCCCAACATGCTGCCCTCAGATGGCGAAACTCCTGTCACCTCTGAAAGACACCAATAAGGCACATTTTTCACAAATATTTGATGTTGTTCAAGCAAGTACATGTATTATTTAAGGAGAATAATTGTTATTCATACCCGCGTAAGTCTGGAACATGGCGAGCTTGTTCAATGCTGAGATGCTAAAAACTCCAAAATCTGGCAAGCTCCTGTTAATTAAGCCAAATGTGTTTAGTTTTAACCCAGTAAGCAGATTTTGATGTCAATTTTAGTAAAGTAAAATTAAATTTCTCTGACCTCCCATATTCACCATTGAGTATGTAACTGAAGTTGTGATGTCCTGAAAAACAAAGCAAAGAGGTTAACTCTAACAAAAGTCTATTGAATGTATAATTCCAGAAAATATAATAAGGATGTATCCTTACCAATATATGTTCCAGTCATCTTACAGCTCATAAATCCCCATTCGCTGTAATCCAAATTGAGGCCATACCTAAAAAAAAAAAAAAAAAAGAAAATGCATATTTATACATGGGAGGTGCGTTCACATTTATTGTCATCATAACTGTGATAAACTTACTTTTCCTCTGAATTGGGTTTTAAAAATTCACAGGGCATGCCTCCCATGTAAGCTCTGTTCAAATAAAATACAGTTTCAAGCACACGTTATACCACGACATATAATAAATCGTCATACACTTATATTTATTTCAATAGTGTATTAGATATTTTGGGACCTTAAAAGTTTCACATCCAGGCCATTGGAACTTGTGCCTGTACTTCCATACACATTGGTAAAAATTCTTCCTCGCAGTGTCACCACGGTCCCTAAAATTCATTCATTTGATTAATTTTTATTATTGTTTAATAAAAGGTATCCTTTTTATAAATCATAGTAACAGAGTAATGAGAAGTAACAAGAATAAAGAAATAAATAATTCACCTGGGGGGCCCGAGAGTGGACCAATACTTTGAATGGTGGGTGTATATGATGATCGGCTCTGTAAAAAACACACAGAACGTATTTTTATCACTTTTGGAAATAGACTGTAATATTTTAAGAAATATATACTATTATGTTTCAGTAAGCACAGTGAAGTTCATCTTACGTAGAACATGCACCAGTAATCCCATGTGTTTCCATTACAAATGCTACTGAAAGGTATTGGCACACCATCCACACTGACCCGCACCCCGTAATTATCTTCTGGCAGAGCTCTGAACATGAGGAAACACAATCATTTCTCTGAGGAACATGAGCCATAACATTTCATATATAACATCAAGCCAGAAAACTCGCCAATGAAATCACCATTGGCTAGTCATTTTTTTAGTTAACTTGCAGACATATATTTTTAATTGTATAATGTTTTAAATATCATATCAATTATTGGTAACACTTTAGTTTAAGAAACAATTCACACCATTTACTACTGGCCTATCGCCTGCCTATTATTGATTGATTGATTGATTGATTGATTGATTGATTGATTGATTGATTGAT
>CAIGQW010054307.1:7847555-7859810 GCA_903798125.1 Danio choprae
TTGATTGATTGATTGATTGATTGATTGATTGATTGATTGATTGATTGATTGATGAATGATGAATGATTGATTGATTGGTTGATTGCCTTGTGTAACACATGATCTGCTTGGAGTTAGAGGAATCTCTGTCAACATCACAGGGAATGGATCTGGTGGGGGACACCAGTGTGACACTGTTGCCAAGATTTGGGTCATTGGCACTGAGACTGAACTGACTGGCTTGAGCAAAACCTGAGAGGAAAAAAAACATCTCTATTAGAGACATTTTACAAGCGATTACAAAAAAAAAAGGTGTGACATACTGTAAAATGCAATAAAAGCTTTATTTAATTACCAAAGGTACAATAAAATATACCCAGTGTTTTAGTGACCACATAGATCTTAAACTGACTGGCCAAACTGACATGTTACAATGCTTCAGCTGCTTCTTGGATGTAATCACAAGAAATCAACATTAAGGTTATACCAGGAATCCTGTATAAAACTAATTTCACGCCACCAGACTTTTCTGACAGACTGACCTATTTTGTTAAGTTATTGGGTAACATTATCAGAATTTAAAATATGTTGTGGAATAGTTTTGCAGTGGTTATTATCAGGGACTATCATTAGCAAATTTAGCAGTTTTTCTAAAAAGGATTTTGAAGAAAAAAAAATCTGAAACATAACACATTAATGCCATTATGAGTGTAATAAATCAGATGCTTGTTTGTAGAAAAAAAAGATCCTTGTTTGCTTTTGCAGCCATGTTGTAGCTGTAGCTGGTGAGTCAGGGAAATTTCTTATTTATTACTTAAAACCCTCAATTTGTAGTGTAATCCAAAAAAAAATCTTTGTTTAAAAGACTGTCTTGCACTTCTCCCTTCACCTCCAAGCAAAAGAGAATCGGGATACAACTTCCCCTTCACAGAAAGCGCAAAACAAGGCATAAAATTGGGATTGGGCCAAAGACTTATAACATGACATTTGTTTTTCCCAGACACAAGTTGACATGGGTTTTTTTTTTGGTTTTTTTGTTTTTTTCTAGATTTTGTTTATTATATCCTAGACACAAGTAGAAATGTCAACACATCTGATCCCAGCATACTTTTCCACTGTATGATTTTTTTTGACAATTCAAGACAAACTCTGGCCCAGAGAGCCTAGCAGCATCACTGCATAAAACCGATGTATAGCTTTCACCATGAGTAATATTTCTTGATGCAGCAGCAGACTGTTAATTGACAGAAGTTTTGTGAAGTACTCCTGAGCCTATGTAGCATAATAGATATATATTTTTTTTTCGACACAGTGCCATTTGAGGGTTCAAAGGTGCACATACTCAGGTTTCCTGCTTTGCTTTACACAGACTGAATGTCTCTGGATTCCCTTTTACAGTATTACACCAAAGAGCTATAACATTATGGTCACCCACCTAATAACCAGCAGAACCTATAGATACTGTGGCCCACAAAATAGCAGCCTCAAAGCAAGGCATTGATTCAATGAGGTAGCATTAGGTCTTTTCTATGATATCTGGTAGCATTTTTACCATTGTGGAACCCCTGTAAGGCTGTTTAATCTGAATATTCAATATAATTCTTTTTTAAATGAAATTTTGCATTTGACCCAATTCTTTTGGAGTGTGTTGAAAAAAAATAAAAATAAATGTGTATATATTTATAGAATGCATTTAAGTTTGTCAATGAAAACACTGGAAATGTTTTCTTTGAACTTTGCTTCAAATAAACTAAAGTATTTAAAAAGAATTAATAAAAGATTGTGGAGAAAAAAAGACTTCACTGCATTTCACAAAATGTCCTAACTTTTTTTTATTGCTTCATTTCATTTTTTTCATAACTGGGTTTGTAAATCACTCAAAGCATATTTTGGTAATACTTTACAATAACAATAGATGAATAATGATGTATTAATATGTAAACTAAACATTTCTTTTTAATGAATTAATGATGAGTTAAGGCGTGCGCTAATCATGAACTAACTTTAACTACAGCATGATTCACATGAGTTCATGTGTGAATAACGTGCTACCTTAATTACTTGTTAGTCGTATTAATTAATGTATTAATTAACATGTAAGTTTAAGATAAATGTAGCCAACATGAACTCATGAGCTGTTAATGTATTATTATGTCGTGACTTTACTTGAGAGGGCACATCACCATTAACTCATCCTTAACTACTTATGACCTCCTGTGTTTAAAGTGTTCTTGTTGATGTTGACAGAACACTTTTCTATTGTTATTCAGTGTAAACGCACTAGTTGGACTTGCATAAGGAGTTCATGAGTAGTTAAGAATTGGTTAATGATCATGTGCCCCTCCAAGTAAAGTCATGATATAATTATACATTAGCAAATCATGAGTTCATGATGGTTAAATTAAGCATAAACTAATGTGTTAATTAATACATTAATTAAAAACAATCTTGTACTTAAGTAATTAATGTAGTCGTTATTCACACATGAACTCATGTGACTCATGTTGTAGTTAAAGTTAGTTCATGATTAGTGAATGCATTAATTCAACATTAGTTCATAATAAAGTAATGTTTACTTTACATATACATACATCATTATTCATGTACTGTTATTGTAAAGTGTTACCCATATTTTAGCAGAAATGTGATCAATTACAACAGAATGTTGAAAAAAAAAATTATTTAATACCTTGACCCCATATGGTCAGTCTTGTCCCGCCATTGAGGCTTCCATATTTAGGCATCAGTTTGTCGACTCTCTGTGCTTCTATCAGAATGAAGACTAATAAATGTTATGTATAAATAAATGTGACAATGGTGACAACAATGATGTGAATCTATGCAAATGCTAAGAATGAATGCAGCAGCCTAATATATAATACAAATAAATCCAGCGCTTACCTGCTGAACTCCACAGTAAAATGCTAACAGTGAGCGTCAGGTGAAGCTGCAGGCGCAAATGCCTCATCCTGAAAGACTCACAGTGCATGCACTTCAAAACAACGCCCAAGTATCCGTCAAAGTATCCTTTCTGCAAAAACAATATACAGATACAATTTGCATTGACAGTTTATATCAATTTCAAACATATTTAACATCTAAAAATAATGATTAATATTTGAGTTACATACATTTTTAAAAGGTTCTATTTTTAGGTTGCTGACTTATTGGGAAAGAAAATCACATTTTATTAAATTTTTCTTCAAATTTCTTTATTGGTGAATACTATTAGTTTGGTTTAATGTTAGTCTAACATTAGATAAGTTATGTTACATGTTAATTCGATGATCGTCCACTCTTTGAATATGCCGATAACAATTTTTGGTTACAGAATGTCTTTATTTTTAAGGTTTGTTTTGGTTAGTTAGGATTTTTTTTTTCTTATAATGTCTTTTTTAATGTTAATTAGTTGTTTTTAAAGTTAATTTGATACTATTGTTGATCTAATGTTCAAATGACATTAGTTTTTTGACTTAAGGTAATGTAAGGTTAATATTTCTTTAAGGTCATTTTAAGGCTGTTTTTAAAAAAACTACTTGGAACCTTATTTTTATGGTTGCAAAGTATTTGAAATAACCTAAAAATAGCCATGGTTTTAAAATAACAATCCTGCAACATTCTGGGAATATATTTCATAATTAAATAAAAAATGTGAAAAAAGAAAAATAAGAGAATGGTATCCCTTAATGGTATTTTTGTTTTTTATTATTTTAAGAATTACCAAAACTTGAACTGTCTAAAGTTAGAAAGTTTTTCTTTATAAACTTCTTTATTTTCAGTACCTGTATTTCTGAACAGAGGATAATGCTCTAAGAATCCTGGGTTGTATTAAGCCTATGTTGGTCTAAATATGAGCAAACCCAACAGTTGGGTTAAAACAACCCAGAACATTTGAGTATTATTCATGCTATAAATCTAATAAATACATACAGTATGGTTTAAAATCTGGAGACCAGTTTTTTTTCTGTTGTTGGATTTGGAAATCAGGGTTATTCTGCTAAACAGATTTCTTAACTTTTCTGAAGTTATAGCATTAATACTGTGTTGTCAAAATTGTATAACACATAACAATTTAATTTGTAAATTTAGGAGAAATATCTTGTAGTTTACAGAATAAAACAACAATTATTTTGCTCAAACAAATCATTTTAAGTTCTAAATCCAGAGAAACTAAACCATAATTTTGACTCACATTATGTTAAATCCCTCTTGGAGGTCTCAAAAATCTGTTTGTTAAGAGTTCAGTCTTTTTATAGCTGCCCGCAGGTTGTTAAGAGGAAACACTTTTTATTTATTTCACCTTTGTAGGTCAGATGATAATGGCTTAGCTGTAATTTGAGTTCTTTTAAAAAGAATCAAAACCAGAACCAAAAAAAACCCAAAACTTTATAAAATATTGTTTAACAAAGCATAACACTTTAAAAATACTGGGCTATTTTAACCATTGTGTCAAATATTTGACCCATAATGCAGGGTTAAACCAACCCGGAAATTTTAGATAATGGTATTCAAACTACAAAATGTAATAAATACAGACCACAAAATAAATCTGCATAAATTGGCATAACCTCAATATATAAATAAAACCTACACCATTAAAAAGTGGGTTGTTTTCTGTTGTTGTATTTAAAAAGGGTTATTATACAATATAACATTTACATAGATCATAATTTTGAGTCACATACCTGTTAAAGCGTTCTTTATCAGTGGCTCATTTGTTAAGAGCTTGGTCTTTTTATACCTGCCCACAGGTTGTCAAGAGGAAACTCTTTTTCTTTTTTTACTTTTGTAGGTCAGCTGATGTTGGGCACTGAATAGAGAGATGTTTCTTTTCCAGCATCCTAACAAACACTACATTCACACACAAACAAAACATACACGTAAAATAATGTTCTTTTGCGCTGTAATGTCAACTTGGAATATTTAAAATAAATACATCTGAATATGAAATTATTTGATGTCCCTAATGCAATGTTGCCAGGCAATTTTGGGCAATGATGAGGTCAGTGGGCAACCAGGTGAGTCACAGGTCAGCTAATTATGGCAACCAGATCCAGATACAGTTTTGTTGCCCATTATCAATAGAAAAGTAGCCAAGCAACATCACTTTAAATTGTATATAACAATGTGTTGAGTCTTGACGGTAAATCTCTTGTTGGATTTATTTATCCTTTACCCTTATAATTTGCTCATGTAAAAATATGAGTTTCCCAGGAACTTCGTCATGGAACTTACTAGTCACACTAACTAATGTTACAAGTCATTAGCTGGAGTACCCACCAGACTCACTAGAGGGCAGCTATATGCACATTCCACCAGACATTCACCCGGACTACACCTCCCATCATGTTTTACATCTCACAGCTGAAACACTTTATCAATCTGGACAGCGATTACACTGACACAGCTGCAGCACATTACACATATTATTTAAGCACCACATTCACACACCTTCATTGTGGGGTATTGTATTGTGTTGTAGTCTTTGCCAGTGATTCTTGTTTTGATTCTTGGACTGTTTCTTGTTTTATGATTGTTTGCCACCTGCCCTTACCTTTGCCTGATTATCCCTTATATTACTGTTTTGCTCCTGTTTTGACCCCTGCCCGCTGACCATTCTTTTCAATAAAAGCTGCATTTGAAACATAACAACTAAATACTGTAAAGCCACTGTACTGTAACAGTTGGGGGGATAAGTTTCTAAGGAGCAATTTTTGAAGTGGAAGCACAAAAATACAGCTAAAATTAGGTATACATAATCTTTTTGCATTGGACAGTCAGATACGTTGCATCATCTATCCTGTGTAAACAAACTTCAAGCTGTTGTGGTTGCACTACAACAGTGATTGTGTTGTACAACTACTTTTAAAAGGTTCTCTTTCACAGGCCTATGGTCCAAAACACGGTAAGGGAACGGAGAGGAGGGACCTCAAAATATTTCAACATTTAAAACACATTTTTGTCCCATTAGCATTTGTGTTATTTACAATTTACTACTTACAGTTTACTACTAATAAAGTGGGCAAACAGCCTCATCAGTGTCTAGCAAAGGGATCTCCCCAAAAGTAATGAAAAGCATCTTCAATTACAACGTTAGGGATTGCCGTGATGAATTTGAGGTTTTCCTGGGGCAATGGAACCTGCCAACAAAGTTGTGCCAATTTCCACTTAACCCATCTAAATTAGGTAACTGCAATAAACAGAACACTTGAGTAAATAACTGTATTTTTGATTTATTGAAGAACAATAAATCTTTCTCTTAGCATGAGGCTAACTGATGTATCCAGACTGAAGGGTTGAACTGTGAGGAGGATAATTTCACCTCTTTGTACAATTTTAACACTTCACTGATCGTTATTTAATTTAATGAAAGTTACTCCAATAACTCAGACAATTCAGGGAGGAAAACTGTGTATAAATATTTGTGAGCAAATTATTAACTTAATTGGCCATAGTGTATGGGTGTGTGTAAATGTGAGAGCGCATAGGTGTTTCCCAGTACTAAGTTGCAGCCCAAAGGGCATCCGCTGGGTAAAAACATATGCTGAAATAGTTGGCGGTCCATTACTCTGCGGCGACCCCTGAAAAATAAGGGACTAAGCCGACGGAAAATTAATGAATGACTAATTAGGCTAACTATCTGTTCTGTTGGCTCTTGCAGAAACAGCTGAAGAAAAATAGAAAACTGAGACATGCTAATGCAGATGCCATCTTTGTGAACAACCACAATTATCCAAATAAAGTTAATAGCCAACTGTACATGAATAACTTATGTAAATCGCATATTGGATATGAGACAGGACAGCAATAATACCTGGGTTAAATGCCATCATAGTACTCTGTGTGAATGGCTGGGAAAGTTTGGGAATGGCATGTCAAAACTTCTTTCAAAGCACACTCGTTGTTCCATTTAAAATTAAACCACTTTGTGAGTTAGTCTGTGTAAGTGCTATGAATGCACAGTCTCAAAGTAACTGTCTAAAATACTTAAACAAGGCCCAAAATGCTTGTACACTAACTGACAAAAGTCTTGTCACCTAAGTTTTAGGAACAACTAATAATAACTTGACTTCTAGTTGATAATTTGGTGTCAGAAGTGGCTTATATGAAAGGCAAAGGCCTCTAGATTACGCTTATTTTACCTAAATAAAATATGATCATGCCCTGATTTTTTATTATTTAATTAGAACAGTAAGGTCTAACTTAGCTTAGACAAAAGTCTTGTCATTTAACAGAAATAATGTACAGTGTAGAATATAAAGTCATTGTGCAGTGAAAAAATAATTAATATTGTGTATGACTCCCATGAGCTTGGACGACTGCATCGATACATCTCTGCAAAGACTCAAATAACTTATAAATAAAGTCATCTGGAATGGTAAAGAAAGCGTTCTTGCGGGACTCCCAAAGTTCATCAAGATTTGTTGGACTCATCTTCAATGCCTCCTCCTTCATCTTACCCCAAACATGCTCAATAATGTTCATGTTTGGTAACTGAACTGGCCAGTCCTGGAGCACCTTGACCTTCTTTGTTTTCAGGGACTTTGATGTGGAGGCTGAAGTATGAGGAGTGCTATCCTGCTGAAGGATTTACCCACTACTGTGTTTTGTAATGTAATGGGCAGCACAAATGTCTTGATACCTCAGGCTGTTGATGTTGCCATCCACTCTGCAGATCTCAGGCACTGAATGTAACCCCATATCATGTTTTTTCCATCACCAAACGTGACTGATTTCTGTGAGAATCTTGGATCCATGTGGGTTCCAATAGGTCTTCTGCAGTATTTGTGATGATGCAGTTGAACAGATTCATCAAAAAATCTACCTTCTGCCACTTTTTCAAATGATCAACTAGAAGTCAAGTTATTATTTGTTGCTCTTACAACTGGGATCGAAGACAAGACTTTTGTCAAATAGTGTATACCTCTAGAAGACTATATTATTGCAACTATGTACCAAGTCTCTCCAACATGGCAGTTATTAAGCCCTACATAAAAAAAATAGAAAAAAAGATCCTAAATGACAAGCAAAATACCATTTCAAGATCTCTGTTTAGGTCTAAAATAGAAAACATTACATCTGCTCAGGCGTGCTCCATCTTGAAATTGAATGATCGCGAATTGCAGTCATGTTTCAGGCCCCATAGAAACTGCATTTGTTAAAATAACAAATGATCTACTACTTGGGTTGCATCAGACAAAGGTCATATCTCATTATTAGTTTTACTTAATCGTAGTGCTTTGTTTGACACAATAGATTACAACATACTCATTAATCGGTTGCAAAATTACACTGGCATTCAGGGATAAGCACTAACACGATTTACAGTAAACCCTACCTGTCTGACCGGTGCTACTTTGTTCTTTTGAATATAGAAAATTATCTAAGTTAGCAACAGTAACGTGTGGAGTCTCACAAGGATCTGTGTTAGGTCCCCTGCTGTTTTTGATATATGCTGCTCCTTGGCAATATCGTAAGAAAACAGAGTTAGTTTTCATTTGTTATTGTGATGACGTGATGATCAGTTATTTAAGCAAGAGTATAGCAAACTGTCAAAGTTAATAAAATCTAAAAGATATAAAAGATTAAATGACAGGTAATTTTCTACTTTTAAAGTCAGGCAAGACCGAGATGTTGCTCATTGGACCACAAACCTGTACACACAGATGCTTTTAGAATACAGTTTGTTTCTGTTAATTCATCCTATACAGGCAATGAACTGCATGTTACAGTATATTAGACAGCAACCTGACTTCAGCCTGAAAATCATGTATTTCTTTTGGTGCAAAAAGTATTTTTGCTTTAATGATCTCAGACACTTCTAATGTAGTGAAATCCTATTTGGAGTAAAGCCTAGAGAAAATAAGATCAAATCTAAAGCTTAAATGCTAAAATAAATCTGGTGTAACATACTGTACAATATTGCTGTACTTTGGAAAACTTCAGGAAAGTACATGAAATATGTGGAGGTTACAGTACTAAACACTAACTTTTGCTTGAAGAAGCAATTATGTGCTGAAATTATTTTAAAGACGTTGCGTGCATATTTCCTGTATTTTCTATTTTTATCTTAATAAATAAGTTCATTAAACTATTTGCTGAAATTATTTTAAAGATGTTGCATGCATATTTCCTGTATTTTCTATTTGTATCTCAATAAATAAGTTCATTAAACTAATTTAGCTATTTATCTTTTAGGTCCTGAATCTAAATTAGTGTTTTTTTTCCCTCACAATTCTGTAGGTTTAGTGTGAGTGCTGTGGACTCCATCTCCCTCTAGTGGTTCTCATGGTGTTTTTTCTTCTTTTTTCCCCCTGGTAAAATTCATATAAATAAATAAATAAATAAATTGGAGCTGCTTTTAAACCTGTTTTCTTTCTTCTGTCGAACACAAAAGAAGATATTTTGAAGAATGCTGGTTGCTGGCAAAAAATAATAATACTATGGAAGTCAATGAGTGCCAGCTATTAGCATTTTTCAAAATATCTTTTTTTGTGTTCAAAAGAAAAAAGAAACTCAAAGAAGCTAAAGAAAAAAGGTTTTAAACAAATGAAGATGTGTAAATGACAGGATTTTCATTTTTAGATAAACTATCCCTTTAAATGAAGCATTTTAGTCAGTGTTTAGCTCAATGTTTCTTTAAAAGTGAATGATTTTAGAGGCAATCTTTAATTTTTTCATACTTCAGTAGCTGAATGATCATGTAAAATGACTGAATAACAAAAATAAAACAAACAAAAACAGTCAAATAAAGTATGACAGAACATGATTTTATTGAGCATACTGGAGCATACAAAGGATATGAATGTATATTGCAAAGTGAAACAATAAGAATTGATTTATTTGAATGTTACTATTCTGCAGAATGTGCTTAGTTGAATAAGTAATTAGCTATTTTAACCCCAAATTAGATACCTAACAGAAAATAATTAGATATACACCACATATCAAATAATTAGAAGACAATGTAATGTACTATGAGCATGAACTGTGTGTGCAATCTTTTCATTGGCTGTAATCACTCATAATGTTGGAGCAGGAGGAGTAGTGCACAGAACATCATGAGCAGATACACATACAGTGTCGAGACGGCTGGACTGGAGTCAAAGATGCTGGGAAAATTATCACCTGTAGTGACGTCAACACTAGATGGTGTTGTAGGTGAATTCAGGGTAAAGAATCTGGACTCAGCCTTCCATTCAGTCAAAGTAAAGGCCAACTTAAAGTTCTGACCTGTTGAAGAGGTACAGAGAGATAATATTGTAAATACAGCAGTAATTTAAAAATTATTGTAAAAACCAAAAGCGACCCAAAAAGCTGAACTGTGGTCAACCAACCCACCGCTTGTATAGATGGCTAAGTCGGTGTAATTAGCCCAGCAGCCACTGAACGGGATGGTTGTGTTTCCGTAAAGCCCCTCCACTGGATTCCCATTAGCATCATTGAGCACAGCTGAGAGGGTCAGAGACGTCACTCCAACAGACACACAGTCACCCTGGAAACAGACACACATGAAAAAGATGCACTTTTTTATTTAATACCAAGTTCTAGTACTATTCTAGTACTAGTACTAAATTTAAAAATGGGGAAAATGAAATGCTTACCTCTATTATGAACTTTTACAATTATTATTGTTTTCCTTTTCAATGTAAATTGATGAAAATTGTAATTTTATGGAATTATAGTTGGCTCCTTAAAGTTTGGAAATATTATTTTGATTGTGGAATCCCCAATCAGGTGCCAGATGTCGGAGCTGTGAATTTGTGAATGTAATGTATTATTTAGTTTATTTTATTTTATTTTATTTTTTGGTTGTGTTTTTTGCCAGCTGTTATGCTGCCAGCTATGGGGCATACTAGTCACTGCACTGTAGGAGAGTCAATATCAGCTGAACCTAAGTAGCAAGAAGCACGCCAGTGGGTAGAGACACAGTTCTCAAACGCTCCTTCGGAGGACATTATTGAGTAATCTTTGTGAAGTAGTTTGGTGTGGAATATTGAAACATGTTTTGGAAGCAAGAATAAAATGGATCTAAATTCAAGCAAGTGTCCTGCGTCTAAAAACAATGCCTGCTGGGAACAGCGGATTCAACAAGCAATTCGCTGTAACAACTTGTTATTCAGTTGCCTACCAGTAATCAACTGAAACTGAAACGGTTTGAAGCACAGTAATTGGCTTATACTGATTTTAGCTAGTTTAAATTAGTCCTTAGCAGCTCAGGACCATGCATGGCTGCCAGCATAAACATTTCTAAACCCACAGTTATGCTTCAGTTCAAAACAAACCTAATCAACATTATTTATTTTTGTTTTGTTTTAACAGGTTTCTGTCTTACCGCTGCATCTAGAGCCATGATGCTTGGCTGAACATTGAGTGGTCCAAGGGACGATCCAGCCTCCGGCTGAACCACCACCAACAGTGACGATACAGTCTTGACCGTCTCCACCTGCTGGTCTGCACGGGTCACTTCCTGAGTGGCAACCTGACAGAGGGAAAGAGAAAGACAGATAGTTCAAATAAAGAAAAGCATGTTGTGAGCTTTATTGTACACCGACTATTGGCTATTAGATTGTAATCTATGACAAGACTATAACTGATATTAAACATATTTAAAATGATTACTTGTGAAATCCAGGGTACAGTATAAGCTGCTCAATAAACAGTAGATTATCATAAAATGCTAAATAACATATTTTCTTTAAAAATGTAGAAAATTATGCATTTTATGAGTAGGGTTCGACCAAGAGCCACCTTTACCATATAGCTGAGTCTTAAAGGTGAGCACTGGAATGATAAAATGAGTGATGCCGATCAGTGATAAGAGAGTACCAGATCTCATAAATTTTATCTGCTGTTACGTTTAAATATGCGTGCAGCAGTCATCTACGAAGAGCTGCTTCTTACTTTTGTTACACTCTTAAAATGCACTTTTCATAACCCAACGTTGGGTTCATTTTTTTTATTATTAAATATAAATGAGACTTTTTAACCCAGCGGATGCATTTGTCCATATTTGATCCAACGTTGGGTGACAAAAACCCAGTATTTTTAGAGTGTATTAGTTATGTTGTGCTATGATTGTTCCCTGGTTCATCTCACCTTCTTCGATATAACGTGACCTGTGCTTATTGCGTGTGGTGTCAGCAATAATTTATGTTTACAAGCTTTTGCTTATTTGCTTATATATATATATATGTGTGTGTGTATGTGTGTTTGTATATATATATATATATATATATATATATATATATACACACACACACACACACACTATAA
>CAIGQW010054307.1:7872317-7888468 GCA_903798125.1 Danio choprae
TGTGTGTGTGTGTGTGTGTGTGTGTGTGTGTGTGTGTGTAAGCACAGTTGTTGTATGGAGTAGTTTAGACTATACCTGAAATCCGTAGACCATTCCATTGTATGAGATGTTGGTGATTTGTGATGCACCATTAAAGTACCAGTTGTATGTTTCACCAGTGGGCAACATTACCATCCAGCCCATTGTGTGGGTCACAAGTTTTTTAAGAAAAGGAAGCACGCATGTACCTAAAGATAAAAAAAAAAATGACACTGAGAGTTAATGTTCCATTCAAGATGCCATTAAAACATCACAGCTCACTTGAACCCAACAAACACAGAATCTTCAGAATAAGTTTTATTTAAAGCTCTTTAGATAAACAACTCTAACATTCACACAGAATTAATTTTGCATTGCACTCTGTATTTATTTTTTCCCTGTATTTTATATATGCAAATATACAGTACACTAGACTAGTGTTTCCCAGCCTTGCTCTAGGAGGCACACTAGCACTACACTTTTTCAAACTCTTCATAATCAAACACACATGAATCATCTCATCAGAACATTAGAAGAGACTGCAAAAGTCAGATAAGGTAAGATAAGACAACATCAAAATATGCACTGCCTCCAGAAACTGCATTGGGAAACAATTCACTAGACAGTTGTGTTTGATTATTTTCTACACACATAAACTTTTTTGCAGCACCTTGCTCATCACACAACATTTAAGAAACAGCACACACACTTTTTAAAAAAATTTGATGAGCCCCTAAAAACACAATTTTTCTTTTGGAAAGTACATGCATAAAAGTACACCAGAATAATGAAATATCTATAAACATATCTGTAACACTCTGGCTTAATCAGCAATATTATTTCAGCCTACCATAAGAGTTGGTAAGAATAACATCTTTAGACAAAAGTGAAGCTGGTGAGGGATTGACGATGACCAATCGGTGGAAGTTAATGGTGTTGTCACACACTGAACCAGGAACACCAACGCTCCACTCTGTTCCTGGAGAACAGTGTCTTGGGTCGAGCAAACTATTTGTCGGTACCACCTTGTAGCTTGCATTGCCTTTTAAGAAAAATAAAACATTTATTTACCAATAAAATATATACCAGTGCCCTCACATTTTCATACAATAAAGTGATGCAACTATTGAAGATTTTGTTACACAGTTGAATTGGTCTCAAACAGCTACATCTATGGTGCTCAGCCCTGTTCCTGGAGATCTACCTTCCTGCAGAGTTCAGCTCCAACTCTGATCAAACACACTTGAACTAATTAAATAAGACCTCAACAGCACTTGATAATTACAGGCAGGTGTGTTTGATATGGGTTGCAACTGAAATATGCAGGAAGGTAGATCTCCAGGAACAGGGTTGGTCACCCCTGATCTAAATAATAAAATCTCCAATACCTGTCAGTGATCCATCAACATCTACAAGGGCCACCTCATGTTCCCATCTGAACCAGGCCTTGTTTGGTGACTGATAGTACTGTATCCCACTGAACCTCGCTCTCCAGCCTCCACAGCGAAACGAGCAGGTTCCTACAATTTCTGCCACCCCAACTGCAGCGCACGATGGACGGTTGAAGTTCACAAACTTTGTGTTGATGATGCTCATACCATCATCCAGGGGCAGGACAACACCACGATAGGTGCAGTAATCACTTCCCAGTCCCAGTTCATCCACATGACCCACCATTGTGCTGTTGACCACAGCGGCTCCTCCATCCAGTCCCCATCCGCTGACGTACTGCCGGATGATCCTCTTGGTCTCCACTCCTGCCTTCTCATTATTGACCATCAGGAACTCGCTGAACTGAACTGCTCCTACATTTACCCACTCTGCTCCTTTCTCATTGTTCCAGGAAGTGAAGCGGCGAAATACTGCTGGTGCTGGTGTTGTGGAGCTGCAACTGCCGGTGCGCATGGGGAAAAACTCTTGGAAAATCCACAAGCCAAACCAGCCCTGCGAATGCACTGTATTGTTGAAGAACTGTCCCAGAGGCACTCTCTTCTGACAGATGTTGGGGTCATAAGATGGACCATCAGGATTATCATGCATACGGTACCAGAAGCCAAAGTGAGTTCCTCCAGCTGCGGCATTGTGTCTAATGGTGTTATTAGGGTTGGTGACCCAGAATCCAGCTGGAGTCACATCATCATTTAGTAAACTAGTACTCTGTTTTACAAAAACAGCCAGGTTGTACTGTAGGATGTTTCCAGTCTCAATGCCATCCTCAATAAAGAATGCTCCACCCATGATATTGTAGATAACGTTCCGCTCCACCAGCAGGTTGTGAGTGTTGTGGATGGTGACGGCACGGTTGTAGGACTGGTGGATACCACATCCTCGTACATATGACTTGAATTGAACATCGCCCATTAGATGCCAGTGGATTGGGTAACGTCCCAGACGGAATGCCTGCCCAACGTTGAAGAGCTAAAGTAGGAAAATGATAAACGTAAAGCCAAGATTTAATTTCATGGCAAACATCTGATGTCTTGCCACAAAATAAACATTGAAAATTCAATATGAATTATTTAGTCAAGATAACCCCTCCGTTCTCTATTGTGTTTATTGGTGTAAGGCAGAATTTTAAAGGGTGAGGCATGCCCCATATATACACATTATAGATTATAGATATTATATATATGACTCTTTTTTTTTTTTTTTACAAAATTAACATTTACCTCAACATATTCAATTCTGCCAATTGCCAGATTTTTGTTTGGTTGTGGTGCATGAAACATTATGCAGCCACCAAACTGGTCACTCCCTACTTCTTCTCCAAATCTACCCTGGAAACAAGTTTGGGTGGCAAATTCACCTGTAAGAAAGAACAATCATAGATTCATACCTTTGGGAAAAATAAATAAATAAAACAGACACTGCAATCGCAGTCTATCCAAACCTGTGTTGAATCCATCAGGGCAAGCTTTAATCTGATCATTCCACTCCACATTGTTGGATCCACGGACAACAATGTTTCGGGTAAGAAGGCCCACTTCTGCTCTCGCTTCAAAAACTGTCCCATCAGGCAGTGTGACAGACACACCCAGATGAGTGTTGGTCAGTGGTTCAGTTAGAGTGAGAGTCCGACCATCAGCTGAAACTGAGGCAATTCTCTTCAACTCATTCTCTGCCTGACTGTGTCTAAGGATTCAGTTAACATGTGTTTATATACACAAACATATAGATATATACAGTCGTTTAGCAAAATTAATCAATGCCAATTTAAATAGAATATAAATTTTCACCCAGAACTGAAAATGATGTCATCATTTAATCACCCTTCACTTGTTCCATACCTGTTTGAGTTTAATTTTTCTGTTGAACACAAAAGCTGGAAGCCTGTATCTATTGTCTTTCATAGTGTTTGTTTTTCCTTCTATGAAAGTCAATGGATACTGGTTTTCAGCTTTTTTCAAAAATATTTTCTTTTGTGTTCAACAATAAAGAAACGCATAAAGGTTTGCAAACACTTGAGGGTGGGTAAAATATTATTTTTTTGAGTCTTTAAATAAACCTGAAACATTAAGTTTCACAAGGTGTAGGTGTGGAATATCCTATACCTGTGCCCTGTGGAAGCAATGACAATTTCATCCCCAATCTTCCAGGTGACTGCATCCATCAGTGTCAGTGTGCTGGAGCCGCTTTGTGCAGTCTGGGAAAGGCGAGTCCACGTCATAGGGACAGGGATTCCTGGAGAAGCAAGATTGTTGCTGTAGTGTGAGCTCTGAACAAAACCTCTCACTGGAGGGAAGTGATTACTCACTATGGTGTCCGTAACAGAGAAACTTAGCACTTCTGTAAAGCCCACCTGAGGCTCTTTCTGACTGAACTCAGTCTTCAAAGAATGCTATGTAGGTCATTGTGAGGATTACCTCATTTAAAGAAGATTGTGTTTCTAAATGTATGAACTTTTAGATGCAAAGTTCCCAGTAGCTCTGAGATTTTTTGTCAGGTTACAACAACACTCACTCGCTCGCTGACTTACTCACTTTTCTTTGGCTGGTTCCTTTCTTTTTTATGGGTTGACTACTCTGGCACATGTTTTACTGGTGGATGCCCTTCCCCACGCAACTCCCAGTGCTGGGAAACTCTCTCTCATTCACACACACAGACACACACTCACTCACTACAGCCAATTTTCACATTGTCCAATTCACCTATAATGTCACATATATAATATTACCATATTTGTCTTTGGTTTGTAGAGAACCCAGAGGAAACCCATGCCACAATAATAATAATAATAATGCTATATACTAGCCATTGACTCTCCTTCAAGTTGTTTTAAACCTGTATGAGTCTTTCTCATTTATTTTTTCTTAATTTTTTTGGTGGAACATAAAAGAAGGCATTTTTTCTACATTTTCATAACCTATAAGCCCTTGACTTTCATTGTATTTTTTCCTACTATGATAGTCACTGGCTGCTGCCAACTGTGTCTGATTACCAGCATTCTTCAAAATAAATAAATTCTTCTTCAAAAAACAAACAAACTCATAGGTTTACAACATCTTGGGAATGAGCAAATATTTTTGGGGGGGTCAACTCTGCCTTTAGTAATGTTGTTAATTTGCATACCATGCAGATCCAGCACGCCCTGTCGGACTCCCAGTGTCTTGGTCCCATAGACAGGAAGTTCTTGAGAGCGCAGGTGTCCATGCAGGGTGATGATGGCCTTGTGCTGGAAGGGCATCTGCTCTGTTCCGATCTGCAGAGCTCCGCCATCTGTGATCAGAATATTCTCCGCCTGCAGCTCAATGTCTGCCTCATCAAATATCAGTCGCCCGCCTAAACAGAGACATTTAGAGAAGCACTGTATGTGTGCATCAAGGCGTTAATGAATAAAGTTGAGCATGTTTAAATACCCTGGATAAGCAGCATCTTAAGGACTGGAGTGCTGGTATCCAGGAGGATGGTCTGGCCAGCAGTGATTACAGCAAATGAGCCCTCTTCAGGAGGAGAGAGACCACCCCACGTGTAAGGAGATGACCAGACGTCAATGTAGAAGAAGGAAGCATTATCCTGAGACATACGTAGAGTGAGAGAAGAGAGCATCCTTGCATTTAGTGAAAGTAAATTAAGACAACAAATGCCTTTATTATTCTTTTTTTAGATAATGAGAAAAATATATGTTTGTTAGTGTAATATAAAGGATCTGCTGGTTAAAAGGAACAAAGTGCATAATGAAAAAAACAAATTCTTAACTCTCTGTAAGTGTCAGAGAGTTATTTCAGTTTTACTTCCTGCACAAACCTATGCTGGTGTATAACAAATTTGCATAATTGTAGAGTTTAGTTTGTGCTGTCGACAAGAAAGCAAATCCACATTGTATACATCTACAAAGGATGACTTGAGCTGAACTGAGGGTAAAAGCGACATCATCAATCATAAATGTTTCTATCAAAGTGCCAAGAAAGCCATCGGAGTTAAAAATAAAATATGGCAGTTTCTGACAGGCAATTGAAGCAATAGACCAATCACTGGGCCATCGGACTGATCAAAGCAGAACAGGCCTTCAGTAAGGAGTTGTTTAAAGAGAACAGATAAATGAAGTTTTCAAATAGCTAACTAGAAACACTTTATTATATTATTTACATAAATTAATTTGCATTTAACTGGCGACCCCAGATTAATAAAGGGACTAAGCCGAAATGAAAATGTATGAATTTGCATTTAACATTACCATTCTGGCAATTCCTCTGTTCCCCAACTGGACTCGCACTTGAGTTTCTTGGGATTTGGGCCCAGCGTTGTTCACACATATGATCTGAGTCTCATTGGCTGACTGGATATCACAGACAGAGCCTGCGATTGTGACGGCGATTTCACTGACATTTGAGCTACAAATAATACAGAAAAGAGAAAGGCCAGTAAAACGGATACATTCAGATTAGTTTCAAAGTATACGGGCAACGTGTGTCCCCTCTAATTAGGCTTTAAAGACTTGGGACATAATGTACAAATTATAATACTTTTGGTAGTACAGTGCCTAGGTGGTACTTTTTGTTTTTTCAGGCAATAGCTGTTCTGACTTTATGATTAACTCTTTCACCATCATTAATGAGATATCTAATCAATTAAATGTGCAGTATGTAGGATTGATATTAGAGTTCAAATGTAAAATATTGGATAGGGTTCGTTTACACCCTTTCCTTGTCCTTCGACTTCACACACACGCAAGTTGATAGACTGAGTACACCAAAAAAATTTGACACCAAAAATAAACATGGGTGTCACGGTGGCGCAGTGGGTATCATGATCGCCTCACAGCAAGAAGGTCGCAGGTTCGAGCCTCGACTAGGTCAGTTGGCATTTCTGTGTGAAGTTTGCATGTTCTCTCCATGTTCGCGTGGGTTTCCTCCGGGTGCTCCGGTTTCCCCCACAGTCCAAAGACATACTGTATAGTGAATTGGGTAAGCTAAATTGTCCATAGTGTATGTGTGTGAATGAGTGTGTATGGATGTTTCCCAGTGATGGGTTGCAGCTGGAAGGGCATCCGCTGCGTAAAACATATGCTGGATAAGTTGGCAGTTCATTCCACTGTGGCGACCCCAGATTAATAAAGGGACTCAAGTCACATGATCCTTCTGATATATTGAATAAAATAACTCACTTGTGGGTGATTTATTTTTTTTATTAGTAAGTAAGTTAATAAATATATAATCAACTAATCAACAATGGTCTTGTATTGAATAGGGTTAATATTCATTTATTTATTTTCCTTCGGCTTATTCCATTTATTCATCAGGGGTCGCCACAGCTGAATGAAATGCCAACATATCCAGCATCCAGCTGCAACCCAGTACTGGAAGACATCCGTACACACTCATTCAGACAGATACACTACGGCCAATTTAGCTTTTTCAATTCACTTATGGCGAATGTCTTTGGACTGTGAGGAAAACCGGAGCACCCGGTGGAAACCCACGCAGAGAACATGCAAACTCCACACAGAAATGCCAACTGACCCAGACGGGACTCACACCAGCAACCTTCTTGCTGTGAGGCGACAGTGCTAACCACTGAGCCACCGTGCCGCCCATAGGGTTATTATACTCAGCAAAAACTTAACTAAACTGAAATTATAAATATTATATTGGCAACTAACTAAAATATACTTAATTTAGCCACTACATGAATCAACTGGAGAAAAGCTAAATAATATATATATAAATGTATATAGGGCCTCATGGTGGCGCACGTTCGCCTCACAGCAAGAAGGTCGCTGGTTCGAGCCTCGGCTGGGTCAGTTGGCGTTTCTGTGTGGAGTTTGTATGTTCTCCCCGTGTTGGCGTGGGTTTCCGTCGGGTGCTCTGGTTTCCCCCACAAGTCCAAAGACATGCGGTACAGGTGAATTGGGTAAGCTAAATTGTCAGTAGTGTATGAGTGTGAATGGGTGTGTATGGATGTTTCCCAGAGATGGGTTGCAGCTGGAAGGGCATCCGCTGCGTAAAACATATGCTGGATAAGTTGGCGGTTCATTCCGCTGTGGCGACCCCAGATTAATAAAGGGACTAAGCCGAAATGAAAATGAATGAATGAATAAAACTTCTAAAGATTTTGAAAAAACATTAAACTTAACATGAACTTTTTCAAAATAAAACTGAAAATTAACAACTTAAATCAAATTCAAAATTTTGATAGAAGTATACCAGAATTTAAATACAATTGAAATAACGCTGATTAGTTTAGTCAACACTGATTGAGTGCAGTGTTAATTCAGTCTGATTGAAGGACAATCAGCTTCAACACAATGTAGTTCTGATCTGTTGTGCACCTGAAACCTGAGCCGGTAATAGTGAGTCTGGTGCCTCCAGCAGTGCCTCCTCTGCGTGGCGTTACATTGGTAATAACAGGGGTCAGGGATGATCGGTAAGTATAGCCACTCGTAAGGTTTACAGAATCCCCTCCATTCATCACAATGACCATGCAGGCCCGCAATGCTTCACTTCCTGCAAGAGACCAAAGCAGTCATTAATCATCAGAAAGCAAAAAGTAACTAGACAGACTGACTGTCTAGCAGTCATCTCTATTCATCTGTGACTTGTTTCTGAGCTCTTGCATTGTCTCAGTTACTGACTTCTGTCACTTAAAGCATTCCAAACGTGATTTGTTTTCGAGCAAAACACTTTGTACAGGAAGTTCACTCATAGAAACACTTAAGCTTTGTTACACCAACTGAACATTTACAGACACGTACGTCACACTTTTAAAATGATACATGCCATTGTTGGGTGGGACTTCACAGTTGAGTTGAGTAGATGTGGAGTCCTGCACGGTACACTCTCTGTTGCAAATAAGTACTTTAGTGATATTTGGATCGAATCCAGAGCCTTGAATGGCAACAACGGCTCCTCCAGCGTAACTTCCTACAGCAGAAGAAGACATAGAAAAGGGTTATTCTAGTGTATTGTTACCCAGCAAGCATTTTTCTGTGTGTGTTTAAAAGAGATCTAATAGACGTTCAAATGTCTTTGGCTCAATCAAGACTAAATTTGGGCTGTCAGTGAAAATCTAATAAATCTCTAATAATAGTATAATACCAGACCAGTCCTGTCAATTTGCTGATAAATCTAGTTTTGAACTTTTGTTTGACATCTAGACGTTTTTACTGACAATCCAAATTTAGCCTTGGTTTACCCAAGACATCTGTGTTTACAGTAGATGTATATTAGACATATTTTAAAGACAAAATTGTATGTAATTCACTGCACTGTAAAAAAAAAAAACAAAAGTCAAATTTAGGAAATGTTTTTAAATTACCCTCATTTGGTGTGACCCCTGTCAGCAGCAGCTCATACTTGAAGACTGACTGGGTCAAGGCATAACCTTTGACCTGATGGTTAAACATGACCGGGAAGGTTCCTCCCGCGTGTTCCCCAACAGTGCACAGCAACTGCGTATCTGTGATGGATGAGATGTTACAAGCCACGCTGTCGATCTTTAAGGAGACAAGTGCTGAATCTGTGCCAAAGCCAGAACCAGAGACCGTGATCTGTGTTCCAACAGGACCTGTGAAGAAGGGATTAAAGTGTTACTACAACGTGTTGTGATATTCAATAGTCTGCTGCAAGGATGACATATGTAGGCCAAAACTCAGAAACAGGTTAGAATTTTTGCACTTCTGGTTCCATTTTGTAGAAATCAATGCTTTTATGGCTTTAGTGCTTAAAATAAGGATTGTGTTTAATACAAGCTTATGATTTTTTCAGAATTTGTTTAACAACATAATATACATCAATAATATATTCTTGCAAATTGTAAGGGTCTTTAATATAAAAAATGAAGACATTATACTGGGTAATTTATAGGGAATCAGGGTGAACCCTTGGTTTAAATACAACAAAAATGTTTTAGCACTAAATATATTCTTTTATTTACACCATTTCTTCTTTTCAGACGTTTTGTTGGCTGAAAGTAATTTTACAACATGTCAACTAACTCTAATCAGACTATTAGCAGAAGTTGAAAAGTTAGAAAGTAAATTGACTAAAAAAGATTCAACAAAAGGAACATCTTTACCTGTTTTAGGAGTGACAGATGTGATGTTTGGTGTTTGCTGTCTGGAGTAGTTGAAACTTTGAGGTGGATACATAACATCAAAGACCCTAATGTTGACCTGCACCTGTCCTTCTACTCGAGGGGGCGTCAAACACCTCACTGTGTCTGGAGTCACATCTAAAATCCGGCAGGGGGAGTTGCCAAGCCTCACAGTTGTGTTTCCCGCCACAAAGCCATTTCCTGTGATCAAGAGTGAAGTTCCTCCAGCAATGCTGCCTGATGTTGGGTTGATGCTGGCTTGTGCTATGCTGTTAAGGATGGCACTTCCTGTGGCGAGACCTTTGCTTATGACCACCACTTTTAGAGTGTGTGTGCCAGCAGGAAGGGCACCAACTAAAACCTCAATGCTGCTGTCATTAACGTCTGTGACTTCTAGCAGGATTTTGTCAGCATATATCATTAGATCAGTAGAATTGTTCCCAAATCCGCTGCCGGTAACTACAACGGTGGTGGAGTTTCCACTAACTGAGTTAGGGGACACTGTGGAGACCTGCGGTGTGATGGAGTCAGAATATTCAAATGTGCAATCAGAACTGCATGAAGAAGATATGGAGTTGATGTAAACTGTGACATCTCCACTGTGAGCTACAGATGGAGAAGTATCACAGACCATTTGGGAATAGTTAATGGAAACCACATTGCATGGAACATTCGCTACCATAACTGCGCCGATGAAGAAGCCAGAACCAGATATGAACAGACGTGTGGAGCCTGTTGTGCTGCCTACTACTGGAAAGATGGAATCAACCACTGGGAGAACCACAAATCTGCGGTCAATCTCTTTCGCCATGGTCAGAAGGCCATTGCCAAGATTGTTGACTTGGAGAGATATGGGTAAAGGAATGCCTACTGGTGCTCCGCTGTCAGGACTGAGTTGGCAGTTGATCTCAGTGGAGCTGCTGTTGATGACGCTGCATGGAAGATCTCCAACTTTGACCTTTAGTTGCCCCATAAAAATAAAACAAGTTCAGTTTCAGTTGTTTTGTCAAGTATTATTTTTATATTTTTTAGGTAAATTTACAGTAAATATTGCCAAAAACAGCACACAAACTGTATGATAATGAATTATTTTTGTTTTCATTTTACATTTGTGGCAAACAGCACAAGCCACTGAATGAGCTCCTCTCACATACACTTCTGTTCATTATATTTTCAACTCATTTAAAATATCTGTGTTAGGTGATTACAGTCACCAAACTTCCTTTAAAAAAGTATTAAACTTACCAGCAATCAAAGTTTTTTGTTTTTTATCTTGACAATTTTACAAACATTACCCTATGTCATCAACGTAAAAGAAGTTTGTTTGAAATACTTGCCAATTACATATTACAAAGCATATAGGAATCAATGGTGTGATTTTTCCTATCCTATATCCCAAATATATAATAGAACTATTAACTGTGTAAATTATTTCTAGTAATTCAGATGCCTTTACTCTGAAGTAATTTTTAATTATTAAGTTATTATTATTTAAATACATTTAATTGTATATTTTCTACATGTAACTTACATACCTTGTAGGGTAATTTGTCTGCTAAAAATGTAAATCTAGCCAATGCTGTAGCTGGGTTGGGGCTATCGGAGCTGATCTTAGGTGGATCGTCTTTCAAAAGTTACATTTGTATTACACAGCAATGAATTAAACTGAACTTAACCAATGACATTTGTATTACACTGAACTGAATCAGTTTGAATTTAACAAGAACTACACCCGCATGTTACCATGACTCTCCTGCCTTTCTGATTTGCTGGAATGTCTCACAATCTCAAATATTCTTATGGATTTTTATTCTCCTTTTTCTTCAATTTTAACACAATCTACATTGTAAAAAACATTATAGAAATAAAAGATGAATGTAATTTTTTTCCATGGTTCTTTTTGTTGTTGTTGTTAGTGTATGTATTGTTATAAACTTTAGTTTTATTACTGATTTAGGCACATCTAAAATTTACATTTAGGTACATTTAATTTTTTTATTTTGTCAGATGCATGTCTGGTGTTCCAAAAATATTAAAAACAAATACTGCATCTTTAATGTCACGACTGACCACTGAAGCTCACCTCATTTGCACAGGTAATATTGCTAAAGCCAGATCCTCTAATGTTGATAATGTCATGTGTGGTGCCATGGTCAGGTGTAATGTCGTACACAGTGGGAGTGGCACAGGAAGCAAAACTAAAGTAGGGACCATCTAAAGTGTCAATTAGTAGCTGCTGATCTCGGGGACAGTCAGAGGTGGCCACACACTCAGGGTCAGATGACTTCATTTGTCCTGAAATGGGAAGGACACACATTATGATTGCGATTATTATTATTATTATTATTATAGTTTGCCTACCAATTGATGAGTTGAAATACTTATTAATTTGTACCTAAATTCACTGAAGCCTGTATTTCTGTGACAAACACCTGAAGCTCAACAGTGCTTTCCTCCACGGGCATAACGGTCACTACACCCTGCAGTGTCTTCTGATTGGCCGAGTCAATGTAACCGCTGCTGTAGTAATAAACTCCAGGAGACGTAAAACGGTAGGCGAAAAACCCTTACAATAAAACAAACACAGCATTAATAGTAGGATCAGATTTTGCTCTTCTTTCGGTGTTCCTGCTCTTATTGTCCTTTTCAGTTCCTTCACAGGAGTACAAACGGTTAGAAATTATGGCAAAGTTTAGCAAATTACAAAAATGAGAAGGATCAGATTGTGACAGATTTGCATAACAGTATCTTTGCTTTGGTATTACAAACGATCAAGATTTAATTTTGTATGATTATACATGTTTTATTAAACATAAAAAGACTTTATAAGAAAAATAACAGGAAATGCCCATTAACTAAAAAGTGTTCAGTCAAATGTTTACTATAGTTTGAGTGATGTTTGTTTAATGTATGTAAGTTAGATTGAACAGTGTGTTTACTGACAAGAAGTTGTAGTTTTTGTACCATTGGCAGATTGTGTGTCTCCGCTGCTGAAAGCAATGCCATCATAGTCTGTGCTGCTGGGACTGGACACACTGAAGACCCTGTAGCCCAGACCAGGCACAAAAGCTGGTGCGTCCCATCGCCAAACCACTGTGTCTCCCACCGAGGTTATTAATGCAGAGGGGCTCCAGGCATAACCCTGACCGTACACTGAACACATGTGATGCGATTAATTATATACAAGTGTAACAATTTTATAGATTGTCGTTTTTTTAGGACCATTTAATTTAGGATTTTACTATTTGCCATTATAGTTTTTCATTTAACTTGCAAGATTTTAATTTCCATTACATCATAATTACTTAGCAACTTCATTAAGTTTCAATGCCTTTTTATTTATTTACTATAAAGTCTCTTTTATAACCTTGTTGTATTTATTAAATCACAGAATTTTTGCATTATGTGGAAAATGATAGTTTGATAGTTTTTTCTTTTTTTTGTAACACTTTATCATTATCATGTTAATTCCACCATATTTGCAGTGGAATTCCAATAGAAGCATTAGCACTAATTATGAGAGAACACTCAAAAAGGGCAGAATAGACATTTGTGAATGGCAGCTACTGGCATTCTTCAGAAATAATTTTTCAGAATGGTTCCACCAAATTCCTCTGTTGTATGTTATGTGTGAGAATAAATATAGCTTATGGAAAGTTTCTTAATAAGAAACAAATAAAACATTTCCTACTCAAACAATGTAATGGAACATCTTGCTTTTTGCTGGCAGCTCTAGTATCTGATAAGCTGTTGACATGATGACATAGCAATTGTGCTGACAGCCATTGTTTCGCTCTCTCTGATCTATTCATACAGCAAATTGCATGTGCGTGACAGAAAAAGAGATAAGTAAAGAAAGAAAGATTACCGGGGTGGAATCCTTGGTTCGTCACAGTGTATGTTTTATCTCTAGACTGGGTCACACACTCCAGTTGATCATCTGTAGCGGCTGTCACTGTGCATTGTGTGTCACCTGCATGAAACCCACAGAGTCAAAACCATAACCACAGAACCAAATGATCGCAAAATTATCATAAAAGAGCCACGAAAGATGTTGTGATCAAAGTATTTCAGTGGTTAAAAGAATGCTTATTCCCTACTGTAGTCTTGTCTTACCCAGAGTGACATTGTTTTCCTGTATGTCAGGACTGAACCCAGAGCCAATGATAGTGATGGTGGTTCCTCCGTACAGCGACCCCACAGATGGAGAGAAACCTGTCACCTCTAGAACATACTCTATGGAGGCATTAACACCAGGACTGCACAGAAAAAAAACAAGTAATTAATAATTTTACAAAGCTATGTTCTTGATTTCACAACATTCTAAATGCACAATTCCTTCTAAAAGTAGAGCCAGATTTACTAAACAGAAGAAACTGAATGTGAAACTGCAATGCAGTGCACAGATGCACAGTGCACAGACATCACACTAAGCAATTTTGCATTTAAAAGATGTTATTAGATGTCTAAACATAGACGTCCTGTCTAAACAAGGCTACATTTGGGCTGTCAGCGAAAAATAGACTAGTGTTCAATAGACCTATATATTATAGTGTGTTCAATTTCTTGTCTATTAAATTTCTAGTCTTTTTTTGGTCTATTGTTAGACATCTATATAGGTTTTCATTGGTAGCCCAAATTTAGCCTTTTTTGCCAAGAGATCTATGTTTGGGCATCTATTAGATGTTTTTTTTTTATGCACACACAAAAAAAATGCCACATAATTTTTGTAGTGGGTAACGCGGTGGCACAGTGGGTAGCACGATCGCCTCAAAGCAAGAAGGTCGCTGGTTCGAACCTCAGCTGGGTCAGTTGGCATTTCTGTGTGGAGTTTGCATGTTCTCCCCGTGTTCGCGTGGGTTTTCATCCGGGTGCTCCGGTTTCCCCACAAGTCCAAAGACATGCGGTTTAGGTGAATTGGGTAAGCTAAATTGTCCGTAGTGTATGTGTGTGGATGAATGTGTATGGATGTTTCCCAGTGATAGGTTGCAGCTGGAAGGCCATCCGCTGTGTAAAAAACATATGCTGGATAAGTTGGCGGTTCATTCCGCTGTGGCGACCCCAGATTAATAGAGGCTGAAAAGAAAATGAATGAATGAATTTTTGTAGTCTACCTAGACCAGCACTATTTAAAAACAATGATGTTTGATATGAAATAGGTGAATATAACATTGTGTTCTGGCTTTCCAAATAAATTACAAATAAATATAGATATAAATATATAATATATTCTCTCTCTTCTGCCAACTAAGCTAAGACATGTTTGGGGGGTTAAATAATGGTGCATATACCCCCACATAAAAATTATACTTGTAATTATGAATTTGTAATTATGTACGTTATTTGTAATTCCAATTATTTGTAATACCAAATCATGTAACCCTCAAATGTCAGAAAGAGAAAGTTCTTCAAATGAACATGCTGTACAAAATGCCAGCCAAAAAATTTTAAAAGAACTAAATAAAAAATCTAAACTTTGTCTCTTAGTAACTCATTACAATGCATTTTGTTAAAATCAGAAAAAAATAGCTTATTCTGCAACAATCTGTTTGCAAATCCAGCTCTTATAATATTGTATATTTCAACAACCGTAGCCTGATATTTACATTTATTGATTCTATTAAGTGTTAGTGTATGTGAGACCTGGTTAAGGGGTAACCCTGGTTCCCGACTCTGACATTGACACTGTACACAGCTGGAGGGAGTATGGGTAACAGGCAGCTGATGCTTTCATTGGTCCACTGCAGTAGTCCACACTCAACCTCACCAATCAGAACAGAGCTGACATTAGGCGCCGACCCAAAATTTGTGCCCAGGATGCTGAGATTCCTGTACCCTTTATTGAAATTCAAGATAAAACAGTGTAAAATTAGTTAATACTCCAATATCACTGGGGTTAATCAGTAAGTTTAGAATATGTTTGTCATTGTGAGGTTTGCAGCCAAACCGGCTTCACTGATTGCGTGACATCTGCTAATGCCAGTGGAAAGATCACGCATGCACAAAAAATAGCTAAAATTTGTCTTGAGGCCATATGAGGGTTTACATCTGTAACCAAGATGTAAAAGCGGAACAGAACAATCGGATGGAAAAAGACACTTGACACCTGAATGTGATTGCAGCAGTTTGTTTGTGTCTCTTGACATTTATCTTCATTACGGTGTCTCTCAAAACACAAGCTAAACTGTGTTTTCTTGAATGCTGGAATTCAGTAATTGTAGGTCTGACACTTTTTTCAAGGTTAATTATTTTGACCGATTGTATGTCACGTACATCTCGTAATTGTTGCTAACAGCAGTTTAAAGAATAGAAATAAACACATGCTATCTCAAATAAATGCATTTAGTAGATTAAATACACAACACAATTTTCCCAACTTGCAAAATCGTCTGAAATGGACTCTTGCACAGTATCAGTTGTGATTAAAAATGGTTCTTTGTGGATTAAAAGGATAGTTCACCCCAAACAATTAAGAATGACCATCACACCATGTTTTTTTACCTATATCCATTGACATCCATTGTAGCCGGAAAAAAAATATTATGGTTTTTAAAGGGATAGTTCACCCAAAAATTTAAGTTTACTCACTATTTACTCACCCT
>CAIGQW010054307.1:7933468-7959769 GCA_903798125.1 Danio choprae
ATATTTATTTACTCTAGCCTTTCTAATTTAGCAGATAAAATCTTTGAGTGTTTTTTCTTTGTTTGTTTTTTTTACAAAATGATGTGAAAATCACACTCAAGGTTTATACAAATATATTTCTCATGTCTGTGAGGCAAGTATTCAGTGAGACTTTTATTCAAAGATGACAAAAAAGTACAACCTGTTTGTTTTCTTTAATTTACAAAAGCATGTTGTGTTTAAGTATACACAAATGAAAGTATCTTATCTGTATGACCAAACATGATAGGTTTTTTTAAGGTATTTTCACTGTCATTCAAAAAAAGAATCTTGTCTGATGATTCAGATGCCTAATCTAAATGTTGTACTGAACATTTTTCATTTATGCTCGAATTTATACATTATTGCAATTTATGAGGATTTATATTTGATCCTTTGAAGTTTTAGAATTACTGACTTTTGGGTAAAAGGATTTGAAATGGAGGATCAGAAATCTCTCAGATGTGATTAAAACTATTTCCATTTATGCTCCTGCGATTTAAACAAATTTAAAATTATTTAGATACGACATGAGGGTGAGTTTTTATTTATTTTGAAGTGAACTAATTAACTTTTGAAAAGATTTTATTTCTAAGCATATAAATGAGGTGCACCACATACTTTTCATGTGGATTCTTTCATTTTCCTCCCAGTCGATGTTCAGCGAATGTCTTGGAGAGCCGTTTATCATCGTTCACAGCTTGGCTCATGTGCACTCTCATGTTCATACCGTTGAAGTGCTGCTTCTAAGAGTCCAGAAAGATCCATCTGATACCAAAGGCAGCGGTTTCTCAGTCTCGCTGGAGTGGATCACTGTGGATAACTCTGCTCGCCAGGGGGAGAGTGAGAGCCTTTTTCTTCTCAAGATCCAATGATTTTAGCTCTTTTAACATAGAACTGACAACTTTTTTTTGTTTGTTTGTTTGTTTACTCTGTGTTTCTCAGCCACAACAACAAAAAATGCCTTTTCTTAGTAAAGTTCATTTGTTTTAATTTTTAAGTTCAAGTTTTTAAGTTCAAAACCTTGAATCTTAACAATTTCCTTTAGAACCAGGTGAAAAAACAATTTCAGATCTAGCTATTTCAATTTGAGAATAATTTTTTTATAACATACAGGTAGTTGCAAGTAAAAATTTAATAAAAACTTGTATGAAACGGATTCACATGAGATTTGTTTTATCATATTGAATCTAAATATCTCTATAAATATAAATAAATACTGTATATTAAGTAAAAATCAGTTGGCCATATCAGATTTACTGAAACGGGAACTAGTGTTTCAATACTGCTTCACATAACCATACAACCAAAACCATTCAAACACACTCAGAGCATGCGCTGTACCCTGATTGGTGGTTTGCCACACATTTGACCAAGAAATGTTTTGTCCATTCTTAGATTAAAAGGAATGATTGATTTGGAAAGATGTTGTTTTAGATCTTAAAAAGTAAGATATTTGACTTTGAAATGTAGTGAATTATTGTAAAAATCTCCCTAAATGGAAATATTTGTACTTAAATGTAGATATTTGAAAAAGCTGCTTAAGTGCAGTCACAATGAACATTTATTTTGTTACTGTCCACCACTGCTTTTAATCCATTAAAAAAATAACAATAATTAAATAATAATTAAAAAAGTTAAATGTCATGTATTACTATAATGATAAAGCTGAATTTTCAGAAGCCATTACACCCACCTTGTGTCATCGCTTGATCATTTAGACATCATTCTAATATGCTAATGGTTAAGATTTAAAAATTATTATAATTACTTTTGTTAAAATCATATTTATTTCTGGAATTTAAAAAAATCAAAAGTACAAAATATAGTAACAGTTTGTAACAGTTTCATGCATGTTTTTTTTTTTACTAAATTAAAATCATAGTAAATCTTAACCCCAAGTATATTACGTAACAGCATTATCAGAAACTCATAACAGTTCACAGATTTACTATGATTTTTTTATTAATTATATTATTGGTGCAGAAAATAAGGACAAATAAAATGCAGAATTAAAAAAATTAAGCTAGAAAAGTGCATTCTTTCTTGCAGGCGAGGAGAAGAAATATGCTGTGAGGAAGAGGAGGATAATGAAGGGCAAGTCTGTCCCACACTACGCTGCAGTTGAGCCTCAGGGTAAAGGAGTCATAGTAGCCTCAGAGAAACCCTTCGCTTTTACTGAGGTGGACGGACTTCCGCTTGAAGAACCACCTGCTCAGGATATGGAGGTGGAGAACTCAGGTGAGAACCAGGAAAGCTCTTTTATTGCTCTTTTGAATAGTTTTAGAATATTCAGATTTAGAATAATCTGAACTTCCAGAAAGTGCTATTTTTCCGGCGCTCTAGGTTTCGGAAAGCCTGCAAGAAAAGACATTTGAAGTAGTCACCAATCAGCCTAGAAAAGCTCGAGTGCTGTGGTCTTGAGGAAGCACACTTTCATAGAAAGGAATCAGAGGCTTGCTGTATCCATAGAAACATCAGACAGAATCATTCAAACGGAATTCCTCAAATAGATTTTGATGAGGCCTGGAGAGGACCATGCCATTCTGAAATGCAGTGGTCATCAGTTGGACTCATTTAGCAAGGCCGTTTATGTAAAGTGTCCCAGTTTGTTTTCATGCAAGTATTCAATGGCTGCGATACATTTTGTGTCTTTTTTTAATGTGACAAAATGAGGTGCAAATAATAACAGGGCTTTCGTGCTATCATACATTGGATGCGGTCATATCAAGGTTGCTTATTTATATTCTCTTTAATGGAATTGGTGTGGCATATTGAATTAGCTAGTACTTCGTTTTCATTAGTGTTGACATTTTCCTTATGGCGGAGAGTGCTAATTGCAAATATTGCTTTATTAGAGGTGCTCATGCTCGGACGATAGAGGACCAGTCAAATATTATTCTTTTTTTTTTTCCTCATTTAAAGGGATAGTTCACCCAAAATTAAAATTTTGTCATCATTTAGTCACCCTCCACTTGTTTGAATTTATTTGATGGGGTTTGACAGTTTATTGTTCTGTTGTTCTATGTATTGAAGAATGTTGTAAACCTGTTACCACTGATTTCCGTATTTGTTTTTCCTACTTAGTTTTTCCTAACATTCTTCAAAATAGGGCTGGGCTGATAAATGATATAATATCGAATCGCAATAAAATTTATGTCAATAACAATGATAAGCTCTGGACTTTTTTTTACTCTATATTCATCTAAAAGCCAATCACACAGCAGAAATGTGCAACAATGGGAATCTAGAAGTGTGTTGATATTAGAGATGCACCGAATTTTCGGCTGCCAAAAATGTATCGGCCACCGAAAATAGGTTATGCTATTTAAAGGACCCTCTAATTTGTGGCTTCAGTCATTTTTGCCATACTCTTTTAAATCTGGAAGAATTAACAACTGATATCCAAATATATATTGATCAGGTTATTGTTCAATATGGAAAATGTTTGCTTTAATCGAGATTGCATTTTTGCCATATTGCCCAGCCCTACTTCAAAATATCTTCTTTTATGTTCAACAAAACATGTTTGGAGCAAGTCAAGGGTGAGTAAATGATGGCAAGATTACAATTTTTGGGTGAACTGTCCCATTAAGGGGACCTTTTATGCCTTTTTTCCAAGATGTAAAATAAGTCTCTGATGTCCCTAGAATGTGTATGTGAAGATTCAGCTCAAAATATCCCACAAATAGTTTTTTTGTAACTCTTTGAAACTTCCCCTTTTACACTTTGATCCAAGTTGTGGCATTTTGGTGACTGTAGCTTTAAATTCAAATTAGATTGTGCTCTCTGACCTCTTCTGAACAAATAGGCAGAGCCACAAATGCCTATGTGTCAGCATAGTGGCAGATTCAAAACCAGACTAATGTTATATCAGTGAAAAAATATGGTGTGAAAACTCTAATGGGGGACGGCTGCATCTCATTCAGGGCTGTCTATGCTAACGAGGGAGAGATCGTCACTAATGGGCGGGGCTTTTGCCCTCTAATGACACATTCAATGGGAGAAAGTCAAGCAAAGTGTTTCTGCAGACTGTTTTTATGAATTGTGATTATAAAATTTTTTATTAAATTATTTTTTTCCATTAGATGCTGGCTATATCCAGGGTGCGAATTACAGGGGGGTTTGGGCGGGTCAGACGCTTGATTCCCCCCTGAAGGACATCAAAACAAGATGTATGGGGTAGTCTGCCCTCAATAGTTAAGAAATAGTTTGCTCTGATCTGTATCTTGTTAAGAATTAAAATGATAGATAACTTAAATATACATTTGAATACTCCTGTAATAGTCCATATCATTTAAAATGCATGTTTGCGCCAAATAATGTTAATTCAGCAGTTTGAAACTGGCAAATCTGCAGTCTTTCATGGTCATCCATTAATAGGTTTATTTAATATCACAAATGTCATTGAGAACCACTCAATATCCATCAAAACACTGAAAACATAATAACAAGTTTGATTAATAAATTAGATGTAATTGAATTAAATATATAAATATGGTTCACTGAGGCATATTACCGAACATAATCGAAAAACTTGACCCCCCGATTGTCAATGTATAATCCGCACCCTGGCTATATCCACACACTGTTGCCACACAACTGTGTTTAAACCTCTTATAAAAGTTATTTTTGCATAATAGGTCCCCATAAAGGATTTGTTTTTTCAGTGTGAAATGTCTGAGACAGATCTTGTGAAACTAAAACAATCAGTGATCAGAATCCCTAAGCAAAAGCAAATGAAACAAAAAAAATAAATAGACCAACACATATGAACAGGATATTATTTATAGTTCAATTACTCTTAACATCTCCTTTGGCTCATTTCCTGTTTTTCCTCTTTCACCTGTGTTAGTCATCCAAAAACCTGTGAGAGTGGGAACTTTTAAAAGGCCATTTGTTTCCCTTTGAGATTTTTTTTTTTTCCTTCATTGGAATAAAGGAGTGATCTCTCCTCTTCCTCTTTCTCACTCTCATTGTAAGAGGCTGAGAGTTCTCAGAGACTTCATTGGTAGGCGGATAAAATGGAGGTGCATTAGCTTGTTTCAGAAAGAGAGGTCGACCTTGCTCAGCCACAAAAGACTATTAATGGTCTCACACACACACCGCATGGATATTCTGTTGATGGTGCGGTGATTTAGGGGTACATGAACAAGCCAATTCTTCTGCGGTGAACGCTCTTATGAGAGAGTGTGGGGAATCAATGTAGCGTGAGTAAGAAGTCTTTCTGGGTGATGCAGAATCAATAGAGGTTTGGCAAATATCAATAATTATGTAATACGCGCGCGCACACATACACACTGCTATGAACGGAGCCAATTTTTAAAAGAGTAAACATTAAGTGCGCTACACTTAAAGGGGTTGTTTAAAAAATTACAGTTTTGTCTTTCATTTATCCTCATTACATTTTAAAAGCTTTAATAAAGCTAAAGAAATGACACGATCAAATGATGATAGAAGTTTCATACAGCAATACGAATGGACTGAAAGGTTTAGTTTTTTTTATGGCCATTTTCACCCTTTTTTTTACCAATTTAAGGGTAAACATTAATCATTTAATACTTGATTAAAAACAACTTCTTTTAATATGATGTAAAAGCGTGAGGCAGATGTATATAAATGCAGTTATGGTTTTAATGGCATTTATTTTATATATATTAACAGGTTGCTTATTGTGCTTACTTTTTGCGACTGTATTGATTTCTGAAAATATTTTCTGAAAGAAAAAAAAACTTTGAAGTTGGCTTGAGAAAGCCATGTCCAGAAAGTTTGAAGTAGTTTTGAAGGCTTGAAGTAGGTTTTCAGTTTGATTATAGTTTTAAGAGCAATCATTTTAAAGACAATGCAGTATATCAATATAGACTGTAGAAAAATAAATAAATGATTGATTTAGATTGCCAGGGTTTTAAGGTAGTTGCTACAGTGTTCTATAGGTGATTTCTAGATGATGTTGTTCACTGTAAAAACTGCTGGGTTCCACACAATCGATTTGTTTTGGGACAACATGAAGAAATGAAGTTCACTTATTAGTTTTTACAGATTGAAGTGGATTGAACATAAAACAATTTAGTTCAAAAAAGTCAAATTGTGTTGTTTCAGCTTGTTTTAAATAAGTCGTTTGAATGAACATATTGTTATTTTTGAGTGTAATTTTCAGTTGCTACACTGTAAAAAGTGATTGGTCTTAAAAGTGACAAGTTGATTTTACTTAAAATCTAAGTAAATCTGTTATAACTTCTGTTCACCTAGTTTTTTTTTTTTTGTTTTTTTTTTAGAATTATGCTCATAGTTAATTTACTTAATAATATTAAGGCAATGGGCTTACTCACTTTTTTTTAAGTAAAGTCAACTAATTGCTTTTTGCAGTGTAGGGCACTATTAATAACAATAGTACTACTAATGCCAACATAATTACCACTTGTGAGTGGTAATTACTCGTGAGTGAGAAGTCAGGTTCCAGAGGTTAAAAACCACTTTCGGTTTCTCTGTAAAAATTTATTTAACTAATAGTCTTTTAAATCAAGCATGTATTTGTAATTTTGTGAAGAAAAACTTCATTACCTCAATGAAATTTCACCAATCAGAGCTGTAGCAAAAGGCAATCATGTGCCAGAAGCACCTCGAATCACGTAACTGAGTTGGTCTTATTCTGCTCTCTAAATAAGTCTTTTTATTGTGCAGTGTCCTTATGCTTCTTTGTTCAAATCAACATTTGCAATAATATCTTTTACCTCAGAGCTGTTGATTTGGATCATGGTCATCATAATGCTTTGACCAATAATGATTGAGCGCTAGTGCACTCTGTACAGATCTACTGATGTTGGTATTGCACTGCAGATAAATAGTACAAAACAAAAAGCTGAATTCGGATTAATACTGAATATCTTTAAACAAAGTCTTCTGTTTGTTTAACAAATGGTGGGGTTGGATTTAGGAGTGTGTGTCGCATCTTGTCTAGTACATCAATCTAATTTTAAAATAGCAAAATAATGCCTTATAACGCCTTTGTGCACATGGAGTTAGAGGGATTTAGCTGCGTCACAGAACATCTTTGCCCTTTTCTTCATTATCCTGTTTTGCTCTGCGAGATTCGAGTTGGGGCCCAGGTTGACTAGACCTGCAACAAAAGAAGATAATGAGCACCCAGCACTCACTCCTCATTGCACTCCACGGCAGCATTATGGCTGGAGAAAATAGTTCTAATTTCAGTAAGAAGGTTTTGCCAGCACAGCTAAGACTGAGTGGGTGAGAAACCAACCTTTATTTCCTTATCCGCCTCTCTTTTTTTACCTTTGGTTTCTGGCTAAGAGATCAACTGCCACAAAACTGTTATGGAGAATTTAGTAAACGGGAATTTGAGCACATTTACACTACTGGGAAAAAGCTTTGGGGCATTTGCGTTTACATGGACAGGTTTATAGTTGGTGGGTTTAATATCATTCGGTAAGATTCTGTTTGGCTGGGGATGCAGTACCAAACAATTCCACTTAATTACTTTAAAGTGCACATGAAATCAATAACAACTAACCGTATTGATTTTGTTAGCTCATTGCTAGTTTTGTGGTGAACAATTCAATGCATGTCATAAAGAAAAAAAAATGATTGCCTTTTGTAATATAAAATTGAAATCTGAAAATGCACTTCCTGTTTGTTTACAGTTTAGTTCTCAAATTACGTCTGTCTGAGGTATTGGGCATGGTTGACATACTTAACCACACCCCCCCAACTGTCAGTTTTGACAGCGCTATGACAACAAACAGAAATGGTGAGGAGGAGGTGTCTGTTAGGTTGTTACTCTCCTAAAACCCTTTGATCTTTCTGAATGAATTGCCTGCTTTACTACATCCAATCAGCTTGCAGTATAAAAAAACAAGGCTGTCGGTGCAATAGCCTAGTGGTTAGTGGGCCGACGTATAGTGCGGCAGCACTTCAGGGCATCCCGAGTTCGAATCCCAGCTCGAGGACATTTACCGACCCTACCCCCTTCTCTCTCTCCCACTTCGGATCCTTTCTCATTACTGTCCTAAAAAAGGCAAAAAGGCCAAAAATAAATAAAAAAAAAAGCCACGCTCACTGTTTTCTTATTTATTATTTGCTGTCTCTTGGAGCTGCGTCACAATACGAAAAAAAAAAAATGGTTGCAGCTACCGGTTCATTATGACTTTAAGATTAAATTGCTTTAACAATTGTTTGTGGATATACTGGTTTTGGTGGTTTACAAGGACAAACATTTGTTTAATGACATGGGTATGACCCACATTCTATAGTATGACCTAGTCGAAGACATGCCTTTCCTCCTCATAATTCAGAATGCTTAAAAATCCTACTAAACAGGGTATTTTCACATTGAAATAGGGGTAGGGCCATATAATAAGCAGGTTTTACTATATAAAATTTATTACGCCTATTGAGAGTCCTTGTAAACCACCAATACCTGTGTATGTGTGTGTGTGTGTGTGTGTGTGTGTGTGTGTGTGTGTGTGTGTGTTAGGGTTAGTTTTTTCAAACAGGGCTTTGTAGTTTTGTATTTTGTTATAATTTACTCAATTTCACTACAATTTAAATTTGTTTGATGATCTGAAACATTAAAGTGTGACAAACATGCGAACAAAATAAGAAATCAGTAAGGGGGCAAACACTTTTTCACACCACTATATAACCTAAAATATAAACCATATAACCTAAATAAATAACAAAACCTTGTAACGACAGAACCAGAGATGCTCAAACATATTGACTCCAATCTTACAACTTGCATGTGTCAGGTGGATTTTAGCCCATCATTTTTGCCAGCAGCTTATACTGTAGCTCTGGGAAAACAGAAAATCAGATTGTCTGGAATTGCCTTGGGTGTCGTCCAGTGTGTCTGATTACTAATTTGTCAATGATACATAGGAGTAACCTGAGGTTTACTGCCCTGCTCTAAGCCATAAATGTGATTGGTTCATTTCATGGTGAAGGTTTGAACATATGACCTTTTAGTTACCAAATCTGACCCAAAGATAAGACACCTTCTATTCTTTACTTTTAGGTTTGGTCCTATGCCATCAGAACTCAATAGAAATACTTTTTTTGTCAGCTGTTAGATACCCTTGACAAACTCATTTTAGTACGGTCATGAAGATTTCTGACATTCATTGTAAAATAAAGGCACAATTTCATAGGTCGTCGTGCATATACAGGTTTCATGTGTTATTTTTTGCAATAGTGTCACAATGACCTAGAATTCCCAGAACTCCTCTTACTTACTTAAATTTCACACATAATTGAATGATGTTATCAAAGGAGTAGACAATGGAGTTGAACAGACTAGCCTTCATAACAGATTTTGCTGCATGGTTTAAATGTTTTAACATTTGTTGTTTTAAAGAGATAGCGTTCTTTAAAATATTGTCTTTAACTGAATGATGTTGTGAAAGGACAATGGAATTGAATAGACAAGCCTTCATGACAAAATCACTGCTTTTTTTTGAGTGTTTTAAAGGTGCAGTATGTAAGTTTGACACCCAGTGGTTAACCTAGGTATTGCATTCCTGGATTAGAAAAAAATGCAAGCGCAGGTTGCCAGAGTGAGGAACAACAGGAGCAAGCCTGACTATCGAGCCTAAAGGCTAATTTAAGACTGATTTAAATCGTGTTTTATATATATATATAGCAACGGCACATGATAGAAGGAATATTTTCCATATTAAAAGGAGTTTTTGTTCTAACCAACACCTTGAACGGCTTCTATTTCTTGTAACTGAACAACAGAAAACTGACAATGATCACCTCAGGTACACCTCATGTGCTTTATTCAGTGTTAAATGCTAATAATGTGAGTTTGAATGCCATTTTACTTGACATTTATTGCCAGACTACTGAAAGCAGCAGCAGATAGTTTACTTCAGATCTTGAAAATGAAATAAACCGTTTGAAGTTGAACTTTACCAGTGTGAAATAATGCAAACCAACACATATACTGTAAGTGATTCAGCATCTACATTTAATAATGTTAAAGAGGTTTATTAAGTATTAATTAGATTATAAACCTTCCCATTTCATGAGTGAATGCATATTCTGTGTTCTGAATTAAAATTTCTGTTGTGTTTCGTCAGGTGCAAACAGTCAAATTGCTTATTACTTCAAATCTCGTCACATAGCGTGTTGTTAGGACACAGGGTTACAATGTAACCTGCTCGCCTAATGTTTACGTTCATGATATTTATATTATTTGCTAATTAATAACCTCATGTGGAACTCTGAATCTGTGTCTCATTTTGGCATCAGCTACTGTCCACCGGAGGTCACATTTCAGTCGCGGATGCATGCTTTGAGAGCCTTTCTGAATGAATGAATGAAATATGCTGTTTTCTAACAAGGCAACCCGGGATGCTGAAATATAATTGGTTAAAGTGGCAATGGGTGGGTTAAAACAACCAAAACCAAGACAGCGTTCCGGCGCGTAACAGGCTTTTTCAAAGCAGAATAACTGACTTTAGCATTGTTTTTCAGATGAACAAGAATGTTTATTTAGCATGTTTCTTAAATATCTGCAAACATATTATGGTATTTTTATGCTTTAGAAGAGTCAAAAACTTACATACAGCACCTTTAAATTGTTGTTTTAAAGGGATAGTTCACTCAAAAATGAACATTTGCTCACTATTTACTCACCCTCAAATGCTTCCAAAGCTTTATTTTCTTTCTTCTGTTGAAGACGAAAGAAGCTATTTTGAAGAAAGCTTGAAAACCTGTAGCCATTGACTTCCATGGTAGGAAAAACAAACATTACAGACGACAATGGTTTTATGTTTCCAGCTTTCTTCAAAAATATCTTCTTTTGTGTTTTACAGACGAAAGAAACTTAAACAAGCGAAGGGTTAGGAAATGATGACAGATTTGTTGTTTTTTGTATGACGTCATGACATTCATAATAAATCTTGACCTGTTTTTAGTAGAGGAAGAGTAGAAAAAACATGCAAAGGTCTACCAGATATCAGTGTAATTTAATTGTGGCCTTCATCTGCAAACATCTGCTTTGAATCAGGTGTCACTTCTCCCATTGTTCTTCTGATCACAGATCCCATCTACTTTTGGCAGCAGACAGAGGAGGATGTGACCGTGTGTGTGCGTTTACCTGAAGGCACAACCAAAGATGACATCCGCTTCAAGCTCACAGTGGACTGCCTGCGTGTCAGAGTAGGAGATTACGCACCACTGCTGGATGGGCAGCTCTTTGCTCCTGTAGACCCCGAGGCCAGCACTTGGACCATGAATGATGATAAGAGGTAAAAGAAATCCAGGTGAAACTTATCACTGCACCTTTCATGTTGGAGAATCTCCATGGAGCAATATTCAGTTTTCATCAGTTTTGTTTGTGAATCATAATTTTTACAGTTTTTTTTGTGCTAACACACTTTGTGTAATACTAAAGCCACATTTGCAAAACGATTCACACAGGTTGCATTACCAACATGACACTTGGCCAAACAGTTCAAAACTCACTTATACTTCTCAAAATAGACCACATAAGTGTGAGTAAAGGGATAGTTCACCCAAAACAATTTAATGTAATGTCATATAGACTGCATTTATGCACCTTTTCTTTCCTGAATGGAAAAGAATAGTCTGGGCAATCTTCGTAACATCTCCTTACTGATGAAAATAAGCCATATTAGTTCAGAACAACAGGAAAATGAGGAATTTTCTCAACTTAAGAAATGTCACTAAAACTTATGAACAGTTGAAGTACCACAGTATGCCTTAACAAAAGCTAAATATATTGTCGATATTCACAAGAAGATTTTGGCAAACGCTGAGCCAAAGCAACGCATATGGAGAACAACCGCCCACACTGTTGTATGTTTTTGAGAGGTGCGAGTTGCCACCGTTCCTCTATACACACTTTGTCAAGATTCGAATGGTTCTACTAACTAGTCCTTTCTCAGAAACATGATTAGAGCATTAGCTGCTGATCACATTTGATTTTCCACATCCTTGCCTTCATCTGCTGTCCTTCCTTTGGCTAATAAACATCAGCTCACGTCTTGTTCTTTCACCGCCGCCTCCAGAGATGCAAACAACGCCCCTCCACATTGTTCTCTGGCCTCTTGTCTCTGTTTCCAAATCCTTGATTTTAATAAGAGGCCCCCGATGGCCCCCTCATGCTCTTGAGTGTGTGTGTGTGTGTGTGTGTGCGCGTGTGCGTGTGAGAGAGAGCTTGGCACTGTATGTGTTCTGTTTTGAGTGTTTAGACTTGTGTTTGTTTTCTGTCTGTTGTTTTTTGCAGTCTGTGTAACAGGCATTTGCATTTTCTATGGAAACCCAGAGTGGTTTTCATTACAAGGCATATACAATGTAATTGAATATATGAATAGAATTATTTGAATCCGATGCATTCACATAAATTGGAAACGTTCTGTTCTTAATAGTACTGTCCTTAATATTACTTGCGCATAGAATTTTTTGTTTTCAGCTCCCACAATTCATGGAATTTCTTGAATATAATGGAGTTTTAAAATGTCCATTTCATATTTTGAGTCAGGGAATTATATATATTTTTGTCATTGAATATCAAGGAATTTGTCATTTTGAAGTTTACTTCCCATTTATCTAAATTATTTTTTCTATACAATTTTTTTTATCATATTGTTTCACTTTTTTTGCGTATTGTTATGGTTAGGCTATTTTTCATTGCCATTTTATTAAACCTCAAATTCGAGTGTCTTTGAATCTACAATTAATCAACTTCAAAAGTCTTGGAGTTATTTTTGTCACTGAGTTAAAGTTTAACAAGCAAATAAATTCTGTTGTCAAAAGTGGTTTCTATCAACTAAGGAACATTGCTAATCTTTAAAGCCTTTTCTATCTTTTAAGGAGTTGGAAACATCATCATCAACATTTTTATTATGTTCAGATTGGACTACTGCAACTCTTTGTGTTCTCGAGTTTCGCATGCTTCAACTGGTAGGCTTTTAACTGGGACAAAAACAAATTTAGTATCTCACCAGTTTTATCATCCCTTCACTGACTCCCAGTCCAATTTAGGATTCAATACAAGTTATTGTTATTTGTTTTTAAAGGTTTGAATGGTCTGGCACATACTTACATTGGTGAACTTCTTCACTGGCATACTTCATTGAGGCCAGTTAGGTCGGAAAATCAGTTTCAGTTAGTTGTTCTCAAATCACGGTTAAAATCAAAAGGTGACAGGGCTTTTTCTGTCACAGCCCCTCGTCTGTGGAATGGTCTGCCTTTACATATCAGATCTTGCTCTTCCCTTGATGCTTTTAAGTGTCATTTAAAAAATCACCTTCTGTCTCTTGCTTTTGATTGCAATTAATTAATTTGAATTTGTTTTACAAATTTTGTTTATATATGCAAGTATAGATTTTGTATGTTGGTTGTTTTGTAAAGCACTTTGGTCATTATCTGTTGTTTTTAAATGTGCTCTATAAATAAAGCAAACAAACAAACCAGCGATTGAATGCAATCACCAGGCTATATCTGTTAAAATACTTTTTTTGTCTGTTCAGTCCCTTTTGGATTTTTTCAGGAAACAAATCTGATTATTGAGACCTATTCAAAATTAAATGATTGTTTCAAAATTTGTGGCAATTTTTGTGTTTTGCTGTGAAAATGTACACATTTACATAGGGCTGTGAACCTACACTGGTCTCACAGTTTGGTTCGGTTACGATTATCATGCCATCGATTCGGTTCAATTCGATATCTCGGTGCATTGACGATGCTTTCCATCCACAATTAGATTTTATTCTTCACAACACAAGAATTTTTTTTATTAAAATCTATAAATATATTTATTTTGTCCTTTAATACAAGCAGTAAGATATATGAACTGTACCTTTAATTGTACCTGCTCAAAGAAAACTCTTTTTGAATGTTTTAAACAAAACTCAAATACATGCACAGAAGACAACATGAACATTTATAGCAAATGAACTAATGTAAATATTATTCCGCTTGCTTTTTGAATGCTGTCAAGCGAGTTCTTACACACCTATGATTGGTCATTGTCTTCACCTGGTCAACAGAAAGGGCTGACATTGGCTCTAAAACTGTCGATGACAGGTAATCCGTAATAGACGCGGTGGAGAAAACTCACACTACAGACACACGTGTCTGGATCCACGAGTATCGCTTTAACAGCCGAGAGGAGAGGAAACGTTACCTCACGAACATGCCAGCGGGTCAAATGTCCAAAGTGAGAGAAAGAAAGAGAGAGGCAGAGGTGGAAACAATTAATTTTGACACCCCTACATTTACACATCTTACAGTAGTTTTTTTATTGCTATTTTTGACCTCAAGAACTATTGGTCTCTATGATTTACAGAATAAACGGGAAACACCGAGAGAAACGGAGAGAGAGTGTTTACCTATTAGGCGTATAAAGCGTACTACATCATATTTGATACATAAATGACTAAAATGATCAAAACAACCCAATGAATATAAAGAACGTAGCCTCAAACAGGCTTTGGATGAATGCGCTGGTGGTAACATCACATGAGGTGTCTAAAACGGGTCACACACTTTAGTCGACAGCTCAGGGTACCACACACCAGATTAGAACTTCCTATACACAAATATAATGTTGTTTGATATAAAATGATGCAGATAGAGAAAAATAATTTGAACAGTGTCCCGGCTGTCCAAAATCTGCAGGAAATCTGTGCAATTAAAAATATATATATTTTTTTTGCATTCAATTCCACAATCGTAGCATCACAAAATTCTGAAGGGACTACTTAAGGCAACAGTGCACTTTTGTTTATTTATAGGTCATGGAAATTTATCTTTTTAGTCAGTAAAATTAAGGGAATTGGACATTTGGCTTAAAGTGGGAACCCTGTGTATATAACTGTCTATAACTGTGTATAACTGTAAGTGTCAGCAACATGCAGCAAAAAAAATGTTTTATTCAGTCGTCTTTGTAATAGGAAGTCATCTAAAATTCATTCAGAAGTGATGAAGTTTGAATTATTAATTTTTGTTGTACACTATGACAGAAGTTTACCTGGATTTTTGTTGTTGTGTGTAGTTTGGAAGTCAGTCTACAGAAGCGAAGTGAAGGCCCATTGTGGTCGGAGGTGGTTTTGGGGGACCGGAGGGGAGAGTATCTGATGAATGACGCACAGAAATCACAGCTCCAGCAGAGACTCTCGTATCTCACTTCTGAGGACCTGGTCAGTTTTTCTAAACATTTTAGTAATACAGTTCTGTGTATTTCACATTTTTTAAAATTGTTTTACTAGTAAATGTATTAACATCTTTATGGTGAACTTTCATTTTTTTAATTCCAATTTAGGAAGTATTTTCATACAAGTTTTTCAATAGGGTTTAGGTCAGGACTCTGGTCTGTCCATTTAATTATTTTAGTGTTTTCAACTTCTACAAACTGCTTCACCCATTTTGATATGTAACAGGGCTCATTTTTATCCTGTTAGGATACTTTCAAATAGGACTAAAATAAAACTAATGAAAAAGACATTGAGAATTCTCCAAATTTGTTTCTGATTTCATAGAATCCAAACCCAGAAAAGGACAAGCCGCCTTGTAATGCGCAGGAACTGGAGGACTGTGACATGTTTCCAGAGGACAGCTCCACACTGATGCGCTTTGATGGTGCAACTCTGAAGCCCAACAATGTGGTAAGTAGGTAGAATTGAAATTAGTCAAGAGTGTCTGTAGTTTGTCAAGTATATTTAGCTTTATTATTATTATTATTATTATTATTATTATTATTTTTATTATTATTATTATTTAGTTATATGTTGAAATAGCATGTGGCAAATGTATCTATATATTGAGGTCTGTTTTTAGTTTACATTGACAAAACTAAATTCATCCCATTTGGAATTTTTTTTCAGTTCATAAATTACTTTGATGATTTACTATATATTACTATTGCTTTAATACATACTGTGCAAACTATTTTGCTCCAATAGTAAGTGAATATGCTGTTTTTGCTGCAAAATTCACAATATGTTTGTATTTATTATAAGAGAATTTGTTTAGTTTAGTTTAGTTTCATTCAGTGAGCGAAAACAAAACTCTCGCATTTTCAGCGATGACTAATCTTATGCCTCAAATAATTGGCAGCTTTGTTCTGAAGCTCATCAGAAACTCATGTGATTGGTTATAATGCTCACGGTTACGAAATCTAATGCATTGTAATAATACAAATTGACACTTTTTTTGCTTATTTTCACATTTAATTTTAATCATGACAGCTTTAAGCATGACAATCATTGGCATTTTTATTTTCTTGTTGCCACTTCCTTAAGTCACCATTTATTTCTGAACCTAGTCTTTTGTTATTAGCTTGAACTGAACATTTAAAGTTGGCATTATACAGAAGTCATAGTAGTATTTTCTATTATTTTCATCTTTTAAAGTAGAAGATAGGACTCCATTGGATTTAATGGGCTCATTGGATGGTTGGGGGTTGCATGAAGGAAATATTATAAGGCCACATTAATTTATGCAAAAATAATATGCACTTAGTAACTTCAACCTATATTGTACAGGAAAAAATCAGATCTGAGTACTATTCTTTGTATATGGATTACTCCGATAGCTGGATTTGATAATTGATAATTTGACACGATCCAGGCAAGTTAAGTTTTTCATCCAGAAATTGTTCTCATAGCTACAGTAAGTTTTTTTTTTTTAAGCTCAAACCTGGTCTTTCAAGGTCTTTTCAACGGCTTTGAAGAGAACACTTTTGTACTTTGACTAATATGCATGTACACTTTAGCTATCAATACTTAAAATATGAATATAGATATTTTAGACACAAATGTGAACTTTGAAAAGATACTTCTATAGATTCTCTGAGAGCGTATGATAATAGACATGGCAATATTCTTACTAGCTGTGTTTCCATCCAAAGATGCGAACTAAATTTATGCACAAAAACAAATTGTAATATGAAATATTGCATAAAACAGTTTTCGTCCAATAAGTCGTCAAGTTGAGCAGTTTTTTATTTTTTTATTCGACCTGTTATTTAGTTTATCCTACTCAGTGGTGTGCATAAGTTTATCATGTGCATTTTTAAAATATATGTGCATCTTGCCATTTCCAATAAGCATTTTTTAATGTGATATTTCAAAATTCGCATAAAAATAGGTGGTAGTAATATAGCCAGTATGCATGTGTATTATTGCAGCGCAGGACATTTTTGATGCAAAATTCATTTAAATAGCTAGCTTTTTCTCACGCCAGTGAATTTAGAAACTTGAATGCTGTCATGTAGAAAATCTGCTCTAAAGGTAAAACTAAATAAATTGCTTAATTATAGTCTTGGCAAAAAATGTAAATTCAATTCATGTTTATTTCTATAGCGCTTTCACAATGTAGATTGTGTCAAAGCAGCTTAACATAGAAATTCTAGTAAATATAAACTGTGTCAGTCCAGTTTTCAGCGTTTAAGTTTCAGTTCAGTGTGGTTTCACTTTCAATTTCACTGCTGGAAGTACAGACACCTACGAGCAAATCCATCGATGCGCAGCTCCACAAGTTCTAAACCAAGCAAGCCAGTGGCGAGGAACAAACTTCACCAATTGACGAAAGTGAAAGGAAAATAAAACCTTGAGAGAAACCAGGCTCAGTTGGCCACGACCATTTCTCCTCTGGCCAAACTTCCTGTGCGGAGCTGCAGTCTAAGTGCCAGAGGCTGGAGAACACTGGAGGTCCATCGTGGAGAACTGCAGGTGTGGGTAGGTCACCGGCGGGTGATCATGCTGGCCCACGGGATCAATTCGAAGACTCATCTGTCACTGGGGTCTTTTAGGAATCAGTCTCATTCTCTCTGCTCCTCCATGACTGCCGCAGCATCAGCACAGGATATGGCCTGATTCAGGATTATTGAACCATTGGCATCATTTCTTCACAGGTCTTGGATCACATCAATGGCACTGCATAATCTCTAGAGGCCTCAGGATGAGTATCCCCAGGTGGAAATAGAGAATAAAGAAAATAATTAGCGTAGCTGCTGTTCATAGTGTATTTAAGCACAAAATGCAAAAATGAAGTGCTTTAAATGAAAATAGTAGTTATATAAACAGACATAGAAACAAACATGTAAAGCATATGAGTGTTTCTAACAAAATGTCGAGTACATGAAGACAGGAGGAGTGTATCCTACAAGTGGTTTGTCAAGCCCAATCACCTGCATGGAGCAAACTAATGCATCATACTGTTATGTGACGCATTGAGTGTATGCTTTACTAAAAAGGTCTTTAATCTAGTTTTGAACTGAGAGAGTGTGTCTCAGTCTCAGACATCATCAGGAAGTATTCTAGAGTTTAAAAGCCATAAATGAGAAGGCTCGACCTGCTTTAGTAGACTTTGCTATTCTGGGTACTACCAGAAGCCCTGAGTTTTGAGATCCTAAAGAGTGGGTTGGATTGTAGCAAGACAGAAGGTTGGTTGGATAAACAGTAGATTATTTAATGCTTTATAGTTAAGAAGCAATATTTTATAATCAATATGGAACTTAACAGGCAGCCAGTGTAAGGAGGATAAAATTGGGGTGATATGGTCATATTTTCTAGACCTGGTAAGAAGTCTGGCAGCTGCTTTTTGCACAGACTGAAGTTTTTAGCATTATAGTAATCCAGCCTAGAAGTCATAATAGCCTGTACAAATGGCCTAGAACAAATGTGGAAAGTTTTTGTGCGTCATTTAGCAAACTCTTTAATTTACTGCTCATTTTATGTCATATCATTCACCTGCCTGATAATTGAATATTAATCAGATAATGTCATAACGCTTCTGTCTTGCCACCCGCCAATCACTGCATTGCTGATAAGAGTTTCGAAGATTGATAGATCTGTCCTTCACAAAAATCAAGAGCACAATTCATCCAGATGTTTTAATCCAATTCGCAAACTTGTTTGAAAAACAGTAATAGGTATCAAGATTACAAGTCAAATCATATTAGATTGTGGGAGAAGGAACAAAGAACGGACCTCTGCTTGAGAACATTGTGGCAGCAGTTTATATATAAAAAAAGAAACAAAATGATTGAATGTCTTTCAGATCAATGTTTGAATTTCTTTTGAACTAATTTGTCTTTTTAAAGTCAGTATGATGCTCTGTTATCGTGAAATGTAAAGCGTTTTGAATTAAGCTGTGCTGTTATAGAGCGAGTGCAAAAGCACAATATTGATTTTTCTCTGTTCGCATCTCGTGCTGCGAGTAACATTCTTGCACTTGTTGTTTAACCACATCTCTGACTGTTTCTCTTTTGACAAGCAATCATAAAAGGATCACTCGCCTATAGTGAAACGACTAAAAGAGAGTCGATGATATTATGATGGATTTCAATAGGTCTTTCATGCCACAAATCTCAATGTTTAATCATTTTCCCTTCTAAACTCCTCAATTATTGACTTTAATTGTTGCGCCAGCTGTGCTAATCATGTCGAGTTATTCTAGTTATTTAGTATATAGAGTGAATATGCTGGACTTATTCATATAAGAAAGAATGAGGGACTAATTACACCTGATTTTCAATAGTTTGTAAATTATGGCTTTTGAATCGCAGGTACTTTTTCTTTTTATAGTCATACGCTTTTATTTAAACATCGTGGTAATGAATATTGATATCATTTGCGCTTCAAAATACAGTGGGTAATTATTTATTATTGAAACTTTTAAGGTACGTTTTAAAAAAAAAAATATTGTATTTGCAGTGGTATTTATAATAGAGCCATGTATTCTCATCACAGTAGTTCAAACATTAACAATTTCACATGATAATCTGGCTATCTACGTGCTGAAATATTGATTTGAAAATTCTGTGACTACTTATAGGGCTATTTTACAATAAAACTGTACAATAGGCTTCAATATTTAACTATATTTAATTAAAATAAACTCACAATGAAAACTACAAAAGCATTAATTAATCTTAAACAATGTTGATTTCTAATAATGCCTAATAACGCGTTAAAATCGAAGTCATTCTTTTTTTATTAAGGGGAGTTAAAATCTAATAAAAAATGTTAACTTAACATAACTGTAATAAAAGTTTATTTAATCCATTAACAAACATTTACTAGTGAGACATTATTTTAATGTGTTACCTTTTGTTCTTTATCATTCTTTTCTTTTACAATTTTGTTATTATACCTGTTAAAGTTTTTGCAGCTTAGGTCCATATCTTGATTATACCATGATTAAAGTTAAAAGGTTATTTGATACTGTCTTATGCCTAATGTTTCATGCCAAAAAAATAATAGCAGTAGAGTTGATAGCACAAATTATTTAGAGAAACTTGGTAGCAAGGTCCAAAATTAATTGATATTACTGGATTTACTAGATATTAAAGTTGGAAGGCAAACCTTATGCCATGTTGTTAGCATATTTAGAGCATTACTTAGCATGTTTTTAGCATGAAATAGCATGTTGCTGGCATAGTTTTAGCATGAATTAACATGTTGTTAGCGTGTATCTAGTATGAATTAGCTTCTAGTTCTAGAATCAGATTCTAGTTCTAGTATAAATTAGCATGTTGTTAGCATCTTTATATAAGTTAGCATGTTGTTAGCTTGTTTCTTGTATGAAGTGGCATGTTGTTAGCATGTTTCTAGTATGAATTTGCATGTTGTTAGCATGCTTCTAGTATGATTAAGCATGTTTGCATGTTTATAGTATAAAGTAGCATGTTGTTTACATGATTCTATTATGAATTAGCATGTTGTTAGCATGAATCTACCATGTTTTAGTATGAATTAACATGTTATGTTGTTGATATAGTACAAATTATTTTGGGAAACCTGGTAGCGAGGTCAAAAAATGATTAGCATTTTCATAATTAAATTAATATTTGAATAATGTGTAAATACATAAATACACATTACAGTTTATATATAATATGTGTTTGGGAATATTAATTATTCATTTCAATTCTGCAAAGTATAGTTAATGACAAATAGCGCAGCAGGCCTGTGTGTCATTCACCCTGCTTGGAAGATTGTTAAATTATGTAAAATTATTTGTTAATTGCATGATCTTCTGCCTGAATAACCATTTGTGGTGAATTGAAGATAGCTAGATATTAAAGTTTGAAGACAAACTTTATGGTGGCTTGAGAAATCCATGTTATTAGCATTACTTTTTAACAAGCGTGTTTTAGCATGAAATAGCATGTCGCTAGCATAGTTTTAGCATAAATTAGCATGTTATTCGCATGTATCTAATGTGGATTTGCGTGTTTTAGTGTGATTCTAGTTCTAGTATTAATTACCATATTGTTAGCATGATACTAGTATGAATTAGCATGTTGTTAACATGTTTCTGGTATGAATTAGCATGTTCTTAGCATGTTTTAGTATGAATTAGCTTGTTGTTATATTGTGGATATAGCACAAGTTATTTTGAGAAACCTGCTAGCAAGGACCAAAAATAAATAGCATTTTTCATAATTAAATTATTATTTGAATTATATGTAAATACGTGAATGCACACTACAGTTTAAATACAATTCATGTGTTTGGGAATGTCATTTCAATGTTCATTTCAATTCTGCAAAGTATAGTTAATGACAAATAGCGCAGCTGGCCTGTGTGTCATTCACAGATGACATGTTAATACTGAACCCTGCTTGGAAGATTGTTAAATTATGTAAAATTATTTGTTATATGCATGATCTGCTGCCTTCCATTTATAGTAGGATGCTCATTTGTGGTAAATTAAAGATAATAATTGGTTTCAAACTCACAAGGCACTTAAATTACACAGACAAGCATTTGTTAGCACTATCATATATTCATTTGGAAACTTTTACAAGAATTTATTATCATTGCATTACATTTACATTTAATCAGATGCTTTTATCAAAAGCGACTTACAGATGGTCATGAGTAATCAAAGCAACAACAGAACCACAATTAATGAATAATTTGACAAATTCCCAATTAGTCAAATACAGTAAACAAACATGATAGAGAGAGAATTTATTAAAAGGTCATATTATTATAATTTTTTAAGAACAACTAAAAAATGAATAGAAAAGAGATGGTTTTGACTGAAGTAATGTTAAACTGGGTATGTGAACGTGTATTATTATTATTATTATTATTATTATTATTATTATTATTATTATTTTAAAACATTATTTAAAATAATAAAAGTTGTACTTTCTCATGCTAACACTCTTATTATGTCTACTATATATATATATATATATATATATATATATAGTGGGTCATTAAATATTATACCACTTTAAAAAAATATTATTATTATTAGCTTTTTATGTTTTTTATCTTATAATTATAACAGAATTGTCATGGTAAATAAATAAGCTGTTTCAAATTAACTTGACTTAATAAATATGTTGTTATTATTATTATTATTATTATTTTATTATTATTATTATTCATAGTACTACTACTACTAGTATTAGAATTAATATTTGAATAAGTCTGAACAAGATATGTTGTCTTTCTGAATGTTAAACGGATGTTTAACGGATCAGTGAAAATAATTTGATTTTGCAATAATAATTACAATTATTTTTTCTTGTTCTTCTTGGTTTGTTTTTATTTTCTTTTTTTTAATACATCATCATCGTATACCTTTAATGTGCACCTCAAAGCAGATGTTCTTCTACATTTTGCTTTTGTCTGCATATATGCGGTCCATTTTGTAAAGGCTTTCAGATGTTTTTTTTTTTGTTTTTTTTGTCATAGAATAAAATTCCACCTGCTCCTCTCTCTTTCATTTCCTCTCTTCCTCTCACTTCTAAATCACTTACATTGATGCAGCGAAACACACTGACCTTTCCAGAGTGCACTCGCGCACAGATTGCCTCTCTCCGTGTTGTGAGAAGAGCCTTTCCCATGTTGATTCGGATTGCGTGTCTGTGTCCCTCAGCTGGGTGCTGGAGAAGACCTGAAAGAACTTGTATTTCTTTTTTGTGTTGCTGACGAGTGGCACCTTTCCTTCGAGACACACACTCATCTTTTGTCTCGAGCCACAAGTGAGGGAGAGGGCTGACATTTACTGTATATGCGAATGAGGTGTATCTCGAGAGCCATTTGAGATGAGTGAAAGGGCTTTTTGATAAGCAAAGATAGAATAATACTTGAGATGTGGTGATGGATGGTTATTTTCATATTTCTCGCTGTTATATATGCATTGTTCAGAAGCTGCTTGCATAGTCGGCATGGTTAAGTGAATATTTAACCCTTCCGCTGTCACTTTTGAATTCAGGGGGTTCAGGGAAACCTTTTTTCTTGTACTAGTGACTTTATTCAGTGGAACAAAAAATATGTTTTTAGGGCCAGGAGCAAAACAGGTCAGCAAGTTTTCTTAACTTCTCCTCCTTTGATTTTTATTTATTTATTTTTATTAGTTATTATTATTTTTTCAAATAGTTCCCAAATGATGTTTAACAGAGCAAGGAATTTTTCACAGTATTTAAAAAAAAATCGTATTATTTGTTTCTTTTCGGCTAGAAAAAAAGCAGTTTAATTTTTTTTTTGCCATTTTAAAGGGCACCTATGATGAAAATCAACTTTTTGAAGCTGTTTGGACAGAACTTTGTGTAGTATAGTGTGCCCACAGTCATAATAGAGTGATATAAACTCAATAAGTCTCTTTTTTTATTTCAATAAAATGACAATAAAATAGGATCCAAATCGCTGCAATTCTGAGGCACACCACAACATGACATAGGAGTGCGGTTCTCCCCGCCCACCGAATTGATTGACATCCGCGTACTACCATATCTCCACAGTAATGCGTATAATCATATCCACAAGACAGGACTTGTGCAAAGGAACTGGGATTAAAAGATATGTTTCACTCTCTGTGATCATCTGCACCTCAGGAAGGAGTTCTACAAGTTTAAAACAATTTTTAATCACTAATGCACTTATTTTATTAAAAGTGTAACAGTCGATCATTAACATGATTTTGTAGAAATATCTCACAACCTTCTCACGACTGCAATCTCAGACATTAATTAATATATCTTACCTGTCACATGATCACATGACATCGCTTGTATGTGTCTTTTGCGTGCTCTGATGCACAACAACAATAAAATGGAACAATAAAAGAGCTAAACTGGTTGAATTTTGCACATAAATTAAGTTGCTAACTTAGGATAGAAACTGTCCAATATTACATGCACAGAGTCACACAAACATGCATCACTTGCTGCATGAATTTACAATTAATTTTTTAAATAAGATGCTAATTGTCTAATCTGATTGAATGATCTATGATAAGATAAGAGTTCGCCTGAATAGATTAATGGATTCAAAAATTGAAAAATTCTAGGTTAAAATCTAGGGGACTTTATAAAATGAGCCTAACTTCCCAGAAAAACATAAAACACAGATTTGTTTTTCCTCAAGTTTATGAATTTATTTTAGTTTTATATATTTCATGCAGATGCAATCCTAGAAAGCCACCCTGACCATTGTAAAATAATGACTTTTTCACAAATATTATTCAGTTATTCAGGCCATCTGGAAATAGATTTCATATTGCAATATACATGGCAGAAAAACAAAATGTCTTTTCCCTCCAATATTAGCCTTTCAAATACTAAGGTACAACTCTTTTATGCATCTTTATGCATTTTATTACATTTTCAATAAAATAGTTTTTATTTTTAGATGAACTGTCTCTTTAAATTTGTATATTGAATGATTGAAATACTTGCTTTCCCAGAACTCAGCTGGAAGGGCATCAGCTGCCTAAAACATATGCCGGAATAGTTGGCAGTTCATTCCATTGTGGCGACCTCTGATAAATCAGAGACTAAACTGAAGGAAAATGAATGAATGAATGAATGAATAACTTGCCCTATATGCCCTAGATATTTAACAGTTTTACTAACATTTGTTAATTTGTGTTTAATGGTTTCAGAACAACACAAGTGTGAGTAAATGACAGAATTTTTGTTGTGCCGTAAACTCACCCTTTAATCATGTAATGTTGCTAATTCTTCTGATTTCATTTATTTATTTTTTTTGTTCACGCAAAGTTATCTGGCTGGCACGCATGTCATTTTGTTTGTTTTTTTTGTTGCCAGCATAAAAGAAATCTTCATTGTTGAGCTCTCCAGGACCGCTGCGTTCATGAATTAAACATGCGACTGTGTGATGTTCTTGTGAAGCAGTTCTGGCACAGCTAGGTGCCCATTTGTGCAGAGTCATAAACATTTCGACCTCTCGCCGAGAGACCAGACGCCAGCAAGTGCAACTCTGAGTATAATGAAACAGAGGTTTTACGGGTCTTTTATTTTAAGATGCGTTTCATTATCAGTCCTCCTGCTCTCTTTGTGTGCTGCGGTTGACGCCATAAATGCGCACATCACTGGGATCACTTACAGTACATTCGCTCCCATAAACAATAGGAAGGCATTTCAGAATCCCCTCGTAATTACAGTGCAGAGACAACTTGGCTTTGTGTGCGGCTTTTCATCAAATGAGTGCAGATTGTACTTGACTTACTGTAGGAAAACTTTTAAAGTGTGATATGTTGTTACTAATTGTAGGCAGCAATATTGTGCATTATAGAGAACTCAAGACTTACAGCATTATATGTATAATTCTTGAGACAATTACAGAGAAATGCCAGTTATAATATATTTAGATATAAACATTCACTGTTGAGAAGTACAGTACTACTAAAAATAGTCAAGTTTAATTAAAACGTGAGCATGTTCTGTTTTTATGCATATTAGAGTTCGTATTTTTCGCTTGGCACACAATGCTACTTTGAAACAACTGGAATCAGTTGAAGCTGTTTGTGTGTTAGTGCTGAAACATGTGAAAATTGAATTTTTTTAAAGACATTTAGCAGATGCTTTTGTCCAAAGCAACTTACAATTGATGAGGCATTCAACACATTTAACAAAAACAGGCAATACACACAGAAAGTGCTAATTATACAAAGGAACTGTTAGTGCTCAGAGAATTAAGGGCTAGATTAAGGAGTTTAAATGTCCGGTGCATATTGAAAGAAGAGTGTTTTTACAGGTAGTTTGCCATCTGTGTGAAGCACACTTCATAAATGCACGTTTTATTTTTTAATTGAATTTTTTTTAGTGATTGCAATAAAGTGTCTCGTATATGCTGCACAATATTAGAAAATAAAACTTACATTGAGATGATTTTCTACGATGTGTGTGTGTGTGTGTGTGTGTGTGTGTGTGTGTGTGTGTGTGTGTGTGTGTGTGTGTGTGTGTGTGTGTGTGTGTGTGTGTGTGTGTGTGTGTGTGTGTGTTAGTGTGTGTGTGTGTGTGTG